>JAVJIF010017367.1:0-61395 GCA_038442645.1 Agave tequilana
AGTTCATCTCTTATATTATTTCAGTGAGACCCATTAACTCGAGATGCATTTTTATGTCAATAACCCAAGACATATAATTCCTTCCAGTGATATCAAGTGGAATGAACTCAAACTTTGCAAAGTTTGACATGGTGATAAGTATAACAAAATATAAAATAATTAGAATCATAATATTTTATTTCTCAACTAAATAGTAAAACTTACATTTCAATCATAATAGCTACAAATAAAAGAGGGAAGGTGAACATTAAAATTAAAAGGCTCTGATAAAATTCACTTGGATACATATTTATAACAAAAATGATAAAAGTATTGATGATGACGACAATAATAAACTTCAAAAATAGACTAAGCATCTTGCGAAAATTTTAAATACAAAGCTTGTGGAGATGGAAGAAAATTTGAGAATGAAGAGAGATTTGAGAAGTGAGTTATGTGGCTTAAAATTCACCAATTCATATAGCAAGAACTAACCGTTTATAGTCGTGGAGGAGAGAGAAAAAACAATTTGGATTTAATACAATTAAATATTATAATAAATAAGATGCTAAAAATAAATGCATTGTACTACATATATTTATGAGCTATAATATAGGCACGCCACTTTACTTGGTGGGTATATTGCAGACATAATTAATAAAGCATAAATATTGAAATAAACATTGACACACCACGCTACTCGGTAAATCTTGGTGTTTATACAGATATAAATAGCAGAGTAATAAATATATAATATTAGTAGTTTGGGGTTTATTCCACACATGCATCGAATGAGAGGTTAGTAAAGATAATAACAAAAAAACATACTATTAGCTTTTCATATCACATCACTTTACTATAAATAGGTGATAGAGCCTCCTTTCATTATAGTGGTGGTGTTATACGAGTATTATAAGTAGAATAACTTGTCATTTTTACCTTAAGATAGTAGAGGTAGAGTCTGAGACTTGTGATAGGACTTTTCCTTGAGTAATTGAAGTAGAGGCTCGTGACAAGACTTCTACCTTAACCTAATGGAGGTAGAGGCTTGTGATAGAACTTTTTCCCTGAAACTGACGGAGGTAGATGTTGGGGACAGAACTAGAGCGATCGTACTGATAACGTGTTGTAAAACCAGAAAAATATAACACCAAAACAGAGTATTCTAGAGACAGAGTAAAAGTAGGAATTCTTATTGATTTCTGAAGTGTACATTGAAATGAAGTAGGAAGGGTCTATTTATAAATAAACTTTGGGTTACTATGCAGTCATTAATAACCACATTTATTAGGGTAGTTGATAGTTGGAGGATGGAGGATTTGAAAGGATTTGATGGAGAGCCACCTTCTTTGACTTTTCTTAACACAATATACTTTTATAAGATTTCTTTGGAAACAATAATTTATTTATTTGCTATGAATAGAATAAAGATGCTCAATTGACAAACCTCAATGCTTCTTCTGCTTCTGCATCGACGTGATGGCCATAGAGGTCGTGACAGTGGCGGAGGCGGAAGGCGACGGACGGGGAAATCCTCGGAGTACAAATACAAAAGGAAAATTTTTAACTTATTATTATTATTATTATTATTATTATTCACCAGGCGTGGGTGGGTTAAGAACCATCTAGGCCTACAAATCAGAGCCCAACCCAATTATGCGTCAAGTTTAGATTCAGATTTTGAAACTTTGGACCTTAGGCCTTCGGCTTTAAAATTATAAATAGGATTGGCCTGAGAGCCAGCTCCCGGGCCCAAAGACAAATTGGAGTTAACGATTTAATTTTATGCTTCTCAGTACTTCATCTTAGATCTGGAAACGGTACGGACCGGATACTTTTTACATATGCTAAACCCGAATCCATTTAATATAACCGATTCTGGAACTGACCCGTTAACCCGGCGGGTTTTGGGAGAGCGGATCTAGTCCCACTTCTGTTTTGTTTTACCTGTTTACCACAATCCGTCCGGTTAATCGGAAGAAGTGGGTCAAGTATTGAGCAGTTTTTTTAAACAGTTTGACCCATATAGCTAGGTCTGACTAATTACATAACCACATTTTCCATCTTTTTTGCCTTATTTCAAGTTATTATCTTCTAATATTTGTGCAAATAAAAAAATTAGAAGATTTATTTTGCTCCAAAGTGTTCATTGAGTGTTAATTTAGACTATAGGATTTCTTTTCAAAATTCAAGAATAACTAACATCTAGATATAAATATTTTATGGATTGTTTTTAAGTGAGTCGGACGTGTACAAAACAGGTTTAGCCGAACTCAACCCATTTATTAAATTATAACGGATCGGGTCAGATTGACACTAAAAAATCTTTTATCAAATCTGTCTTAAACAGGTCAAATATGAATTCGGGTCCAGGTTAGACGCGTAGCATTGACGTGTCTACCCCATATATTGTCATCATCAATATGTTTTCCTCATTTGTTGGATTCATTTAAACTACAGGAGGAAATTCTCGAATTCACTCAAGCGAGAGTATGAAAAGAGATCGTTTCATCTCATATTGAGTAAAGAAAAAGTTGATTAAATCTTCCAATATAATCCATGTGAGGGATTTGAAGTGTGAAGTACTTTGAGTTGCAACTTAGAAGGAATGTGGGCTTGGACTGGACGTCATATCTAATGACGATGTATCTTGTGATGAGCAGAATTTAATTTAATCTAGATTGATGTTTATTTAAGTAATAATATTGTTGTCTCACTGATAGAATAGTGGAGCAAATTGTGAGGACTCTCTCTCATGTTCAGTTCAAGTCTAAGTTGCAGTCCATGTTAAATAATAATAATAATAATAACAATAAAATTAAAAAAAATAAAACTTTACTAATATTAAGAAAAACATATTCTGAATATTTGCGTAATTTTGATGTGGGCCCACATCCTTCTCGTTTTCCATCAGCCTTGAAAGTTTTTTCCCCTGACCCATCTCACCTCCCCCAACTCTCTATCCATTCCAGTATCTGCAAGGCTCCGGCTATTTTTTATACCAATTAATAAAACTTATTATTTCATTGTCAACATTATTTATTATTATTCTGTAAATAATTAAATATTATTCTTAAACCTTTTGGCCTTTGCTATAATAGTTGAGAGGACACGTGCGTTGCACGTGCCGGATGAGACCCAAAACTGTCATGGTCATGATAAGCTCACAGGAACATTGGCCAGAAATCATATTTTTTTTCTTTAAGGAGTGAGAAATCAAAATTTGTATGGACAAATACTAACACCTTACGATCTTTCTCTGTACATCACTTCACAAAGTACTTCGACGGGAGAACTACAGGATTGCACAATTTAACAGTGAACAATGTTAGTCATCAAAGAAACACCAATAAGTGACACAATGCAAAATAAAACAAGACTTCACTGAGACAGTAATGAAACTTATTAAGAAGTTGATAATAGAAATTAACTTATTTATGGACAAGTATGACCTCTTGTGAGTTTTGCGAGCTTTCTGTATGCAACACTTCGCAGCATGTCGAGCTCTCTGACCTCTTGTATCAATTTAACTCTCGGCTTGAAGCTCTCTAATTTTTTTTTTAATGCTAATTACCAAAATCTTTAAAATACCAAAAAGTGGCATGGCCTGTGATGGGAAAATTACATGAAAAAAAAAGGTAGAAGACCGCACATGTGTTGCAAATGCAAAATATAATACGGATGAAAATTGTATAGCATTGTGCTAATAATAGTATGGCATTGTGCTAATAGAAGATACCGCATAAAGACATGAACAAATCTTGGTAATAGAAGAGAAAACTCCAGTGAGCCAAGAACTTAAGAAGAATTAGGAGCTTGAAAGTCATTTTCCTGATGATGTAAGTACTAAGAAAACTATTAAATAATCTTCCATTACATGTTGTTACTTTCTCAGACAACTAAAAAGATCCTGTGATGGTAGATTCTCAAGAATACATTTACTCAGCAAACAAACGATACCCTTTCTCAATTCAGGATATACACAACACTTCTATTATGAGTTGCTGCCTAATGTTCTTTCCATTAATTATATTTCTTGTAACTTTATTTGTGGTGCTTTCTTGTTTCTGTTCTTTGTTCTGAACAGATCTTCAGTTCAATAATTAATTCCCGCAGTTCTGGGGAAAGAAACACTCGGGGCAAACCCTAGCTCTTGACCATCATCACCATGTATCTGTACCACCACTCATGAACTTCTGCATGTTATTACCAATAATGGTTTAATGAAATAATGCTAATTGCAGTGAGCAGCATGGAGTTTTACTACCATCACTCAAGATCAAAAAACTTAGACCTGAGTTTCAGAAGACCTAGCGTGCTTAGCTTAGACAATATGACCCTTCTTGGAAGAGTATTGTGGGAGCTAAGCTTAAACAAAGACCAGTATTCACTTCACAACCCTGTGCTAACTATAGAAACACTATAGCATTCATAATAACATCTCACCCAGAAATGCATTGGGTAACTTCAGCAATTCATCCTCATAGTAGCTATCATTAATATTACCTTTTGTTTGCAAACTTCCTTGTAATTTTGGAATCAACCAAAAAAAAAACACGGCATCCTCAGAACCTTTAACATCATCATTACAACCCAGTATTGTGGCTTCATCCTTTTGCAGTACATAAAAGATTTCCAGGAAAACAAAATGCAATTGTCAGACATGAGAAAATATATAAGGAAACAAAATGCAAAGGCAAATTTTGAACATTTCTGTTTTCATAATCAAACACTTAATTGGGTAGAGATATAAAAGGGGTTTAGGGGGAAAAAATGGTTGTAACAGATAATATTAGTCACATAGAATGAGAACAACACATAGCAAGATTATAATGCATTAAGTAGGAACCCAATCTATATAATCTGTAATACATGAACTAACAAAATTTATATAATCTGGCACTTTCTGGGCAGCCATGCATCAGAGTTATCAAATAAATGAAATTAGAAGTATCTATATGAGACTTGCTAATTGGGTTAATTAGAACTCCAAGTCGCCATAAGAACAAGATTGTATAATATTTCTTAATTATATTTCTATATGAATAAAAAGGAATCACCAGTCAAAATATTTCTATATGATATAAAAGGAATCACCAGTAATAAGATTCCTATGGTGGAGATTTTTCCGTCGCGAGCGATCGGACGGTCGATCCTCACCACAAGTGAGAGAAGAGTTGAGTGAAGGTTAAGAGTGCGAGAGAAAATAAAGTAAAGCACAAAAGAGATACGTGATTTTTTACGTGAAAACCTAAATTGGGAAAATCTACAGAGAGGAGGAAAAGAATCCACTATAATCTGTAGGTTACAGGAATTACAGCGCTCCAATGTCAGAGTCTCAGTACTGGGCTTTTTCTTTTAAAGGAAAAAGAAGCCTCCCAAAAAAAGTCTCCTTCTCCTCAAAGGAGAAGATCTTGTACTCGATCTAATTTGTGTGTATGAGAGCGGATAGTAAGGGAGTTGATCGATCAAACCTGCACAGAAAAATATAGAAGTTTAGAACAGTACTAGGTCCTAATGCTACCGTATAGCCTAAGGCTAACAGGTCGTGATTCACAGGGAGGGACAACGATGGAAGCGTTGTGTAAGTCTTCTTCCTAAGTTACTACACCAGTTACAGATCCTCTTTATTTTAAAAGAAAGAAAAGATTAAGTTAGATTAGAAGGAAAGTGGAAGGTAGAAGCAGAAGATGGTGTATGTGTTTTGATTACAAGGGGAACTTGGTTAAATAGAAAGAAAATAAACAAGAAAAGAAAGAACATACATTGGAGTAATTAAATGAACGTAAGCGATCATTAAGTTGAGTAAAGATGAAGAGAAGCGTGATAGTTCCATTGGTTGTCCCTCTCATATAACTATTTTTAAAGAAGATTATATCTATTGTCACTCAAAATATAATTTTTCTTCTCTTTTCTGTCTTGAAACTCTCTCTAATCCAAGTTATAAAGAAGACATGATTAAAAAAAAGGTATAAATAAAATAGATGAAAGAAAATAAAGCAATTAAAGTAAGTAAAAATAAAAAGAGGTAAATTAAAAAGAAATAAGATACTTTATTGAGCTGTCACCATCATTACAAGCACTCCGTCTTCTCTTACAATTCTTTCTTTCAAATTGAAAACTACAATGAACATTTAGAAAAGAAAATTAAAAAAACACTAAGCTTTGATCTCTCCTTCGAGATGCCCTTTTCCCTATACTCTACCTCTCTATTTATAATAGAGTAGTGGATAGGCTCCTACTAGAAGTTGTGCAACTATTAATGGATATATCTTCAGAACTTGAATTTGAGCTTTGGATATTAAGAAAACATTCTATATCTTGACTTGGGAAGCAAACTATTATTAATTTCTGAATTGAATTCTTCACTTATCTTCAAATTTGATTTGATTTATCCAGAATTTTATGTGAAAATTCAATTCTGAATTGGTCTGTAGCTAGTCGGCATGTTGATTGATGATATTGACTCATCAAATGACAGAATTGAAAACAATAGTCAATATAAGAACTATAACTCTTTAAATCTTCTTTCTGGAGCATCTTGAATCATCATATTTGTGTTTCTGTAACGAAGTTATGCTTAAAATGTTAAAAGGTATTCAAATGAATCCAAGTCTAAATTGATTTAGAACTCCAAATTTACTTGAATTTTCCTCCTTATCTCTAAATATGATTGCTTCATCTCGTCTATTCATCAAGAGATATATTCTTAAAATCTTCATTTGAACTTTGAATTTTGAAAGAATATTCTTTCTCTTTAACTTGGGAAGCAAGTCATCTTCAAATCTGAGTTTAAATTTGAATTCTTTCTTTTTATCTTTGCCTTGGAGCTTAAGCAACTTGATTTAAGCTGATTTTCTCCTTTATCTCCAATTAGTGTTGGAATTATCTTTGAATTTCTTTGGCTTGTTGGGCTTCTTTTTAATCTTTTGAACTTCTTTTCCTTTTCTTTAATTATAGAGGCATACACATTACTAAGCAAAAAGCCAATTATATAGCATTATTTTATAAAAATAAATGTGAAAATATGACTAAAAACATGCACATTTGATAAACAATCAGGCGTGATCCCCATAATAGCATATTCTGCACGTGTAGATTTGTTGTAACGACTATGATTGTTGGCGCTTGATTATTGTGCAGAGTATCCCGCCTCAGTTCATAACTGCCCAGGCTGGAAGGTGTTTCACGCTATGAACATGAAGGGAGATGTAACGCCCTGATCCCACAGGTGCGGGGAACGCTACGGTGACGTACATACGCAGGGCAAATGTACCCTCACGTACGTACGCTAAGCTCAGTACAGAGAATAAACTCAATATACACAATAATTCTAACATTAATGGTACAAAAATACCTACAAAGGGGTCAGTGATCATAATAGATATAAAAATAAGGATAAATATGATAATAAAAATAAAAAAAAGATACCTATGTATCATATAGGTGACGAGTCTCCTATATATATATCCCATGACATGTCTGATACTACGATATTTCAGATCAATAATATGGACACGCAAACCCAGGGCGTCAGAAAGCAACCTAGTGAGTGGTAAAATGAAGGAAGCAGTAATATCTATAATAGTAATACAATCATGATAATAATATGTAATACCTATTTAAATACCAAAATATAAATTATAATGATAATAATATTTCGGTGATACAATATAATGATAATAACAATCGAGAGAAATAGACAAATATCTTATTTTAACATCATCAATACCTAGCGTGTTATAATCGGGTCATTACCACAATAGTATCCACTTTTATATACTTAATATCATCTTATATGTCTGGACTGTGCTACCACCAATAATGGGTAAGTCACTTTAAGAAATTATGTTACTACAGTTAATAGAGTTATACCATTTATATTATTCTCAATATATATGATATGATACACTATTAAGTGTTCCTAATTACATCAGTGTGCATAAGTAACATGTAGCAAGTTTAGTTACTTTATATTTCTTATTTAATCTAATAAAAAGTAGTATAGTGATGACGTGATGGATATGAACATGCAGATATGAAGTATGCAGAATAACTATTCTACAGTGATGTGATTATGCAGTAACAGTGTATACAGAATAAACATGAAATAGAATACATGAAATGCAGAATATACGTGTATAAGAATAGTGTGTCACCACATGAAGTCTAACAAGTATCAGGAAGTGTAACAGGTTATACAGGTGACATGATAGTGGACAAACTATCAGGAAGAGTAACAAGTAACAGTAATATACATGTATCGGACAAATCATATTATCTTACAATAATAACAATCAGTACCGCCTGATATTTTAATCAATCTCTTTCAGTGTTCCCATACCACTAGCAGTTCATACCGGAGCCCGCACTCCGGCCAAATCCATCCGAACATGGCATACGGGTACCATGATCTGAATGAGAGAATGATCAAATAACAAGTGTTCCTGACGTCACTATTGTTTATACCATTTTATTATGTTAATGGAAACCAATAGTCAAAGAGCTCTTATCGGGTGAGTGTATCCCGTGCATACCTAAAATCACGACCTTAAACAAACCTCTGGCTGCTGAGACCAGGACTACCTGCTAGGGCAGGAACAAGAAACAAGAGCTCCATGAGCTATATACAATACAAGCGATAGCCAACATTACCACGTCCCCTGCAGTGGGATTAACATTGGATCCAGACATCCACTCGACAAGACCTAGTCAACCGTCAAGTCTCCCCATCCCCATATTATATTTATTATATTTAACTACATAGTGTATCAAGAACAAGAACGGTGCATGGTACAAGTAACACAATAACAGGACATGAGTTCTGTTGATAGCATGAAACAAGATAACGGAAAACGGGAGAAGTGAGATTCTAGAGGTGGCCCTGGTAACTTAGATTCACGTGGTACATAGTTTCACACATCGCATATCAACAGCACTCGTGTCCAGTAACAGGAGTATCATATCGATATCATGAACGGGAGACAATCATGTAAGATAAATACAGGAATATACATATAACAATAATTCATGTATCAGGAGCAGGGATCCATGCAATAAGGATACAGGAACAATCAACGCATGTATACAGGTGTATCTGTGTGTATTGGGCAACACCGGTTTGGCCAGATTTTGATAAATTCAGAAAAATCTTCAAAAATACCCTGAAGTAGAAAACATGATTTTGAAGAATAATTTGAAAACATATTCTTAAAATTAACCCGTTTGTGAATAAAAATTGTAAAGTCTATTATCGGTATCGGTCGACACCGACTGCGGAGTTTTTTTCAAAATAATCCAGAAAAATTTCAGAAAATTCTTAAAAAATCTAAATATTTAAAAATGATATTTGAAACTGAAATCGGTTCAACCTGACTACCAGAAAGGTCAAATCAACTGTGTATACCGTATCGAGTACTGATATGTGATATGTACATCAAAGATCAGGGGGTTACAGGAGATCTAGCTGTGTAACTGAAGGCGAAGATCAGTAATGATCTGTTATCGTGATGTAACTGAAGACGGAGATCATTGATGATCTATTTGCCTAAGTTATCTTGTGTGGAGCTGAAGCATCCGAAAAGGAGTGAACTCCGAGACGGCTAGTAGCATCGGAGCTATTTAGATGGAAGTGTCCCTAGAACAAGGAGCAGCTTCTGAAATGGCTCTGGAATGACGGAAGCTTTTGGTTGCTTGGACACGCGACATTATCCTATGAAGGTTCTGATTTTTTACCACTTACAATTCCACATCGAGAAATGGTGTTCTTTTGCACATTCATAGACCATCACTTTCTTGAGAAAAAGAAGGTATAGATAATGGCTATTCCTTTCCACCATTCACCTAAAAAAAGGAAAGCACATGGCCAAATGAATGGAGGCATCTACAAAGAAAGAAAAGCAGCATCAGGAAAACTTCCATATTTTGCGTCATTCTACTTGATATACATTATGAGGGAGATAATAAAAGGAAAATAAACAAGATACAATGCATTGAGACTAGGAAAACTCCAGTTATCTGTTTTGTTTTTTCAATATGTACTCGGTCATTCCAAACCATTATTGCAAACTTAACCCACATATTTCACAATTAAACATTGCTGTAAAATAATCTAAAACAAAACTACATTCAGTCTTTCACCTGCTTAATGTAGAAAGGCAAATGCATTAACATCTGGAAAATAACTCAATATTGAGTAGTTTACTAGAAGCAAGGCTAGCCATGTCCCTGAGTACCAAATCGAGGAACATATATATAGGAAACGGGCTTAATTGATTATGCAAATTGACTTTTGAGGGCAAATGTTTTTCTACAAATAAAAAGCATGCAAAAGGACAGAAATAAGAGACAAAGGTCCTCAGCCATAAGAAGATTATGCTCTATTCTTGGGGTGGGGGATCTGACAAATGACAAAATTTAACTTGTCTCCTAACAAAGCAGAAAAGTATTGCAAAACCAGAACAAAGATTCCAACGGATGTGGCATCCCTTTAAACTATACATTCAAAAGTTGCTACTTTCATGGAGAAAGTCAATTATGAGAATGCATCTATATGTCTGTTTGGTTGTCGTAACTGGCCGTAATTCGTAGTTGTAATTGGTAAAGTTTTTTACAATGTAAATGAGTTACATGTATGTAAATTTTACCGTGTTTGGTTGGTAATATAAACTTGTAAAGTGGGAAAGTGTATTGTACTTTACGGTGTTTGGTTGTCGTAATGTATAAGTCGTAAGTGAAAAAGTTGACCACAAAATTAACTATTTGGTGATTTTAAAAGTTTTAATACTGCAAATAAATATTAAAAAAGTTAAATATTAAAATTTTTAATATTAATATAAAAAATATTACAAATTTGTATGACCATAAAATTAACTGTAACTGGATGTAAGTGAGTGGTAACTGGGTTGCAAGTGAGTGTTAGTTGAGTTACGTAAGTCTTTTACGAATTACGGTCCAAACAAACGCCGTAGTTGTAACTGGGTAGTAAGTCATTTACGAATTACGGAGTTTTACGCGAAACAAACGGCCCCTAGAGAATGACTTTCCCTTCCCTTCCCTTCCAATTATTTTATTTATCCAAAAGAAAGAACCCAATTGAATTGACCAAGCGCAGAAGAGATGGGGCCAAAAAAAGAAAAGTCTTGTGTACCCTTAAATCCTTAGCCATAAGATCTCGTTGTTTAGCTACTTAATCATATTTTTTTGCAAATGAAAAGGAATCACCAAGATTGCAAACAAAGCAATGGCATTCTTTTAGTTCCACATTCATACACTACACTACCACCATGACTACTACTTCCAACCATTTCTACAAAGGAAAGAAACTCAGGCTAAATGAATGGAGGTATCGATAAAGAAATGGAAGTCATATCGAGAAAACTACAATACTTCGAGGCTTCTGACTTGATATTCATTTTAGGGGGAGCTCATGGAAGGCAAATAACCAGAAACAATGCATAGGAAATAGGAAAACTCCAATTATTAGTTGAATTTTCCCCAAAAAAAAAAAAAAAAAAAAAACTCAAGTTTGTTCCTTCATGGATAACAAAAGAAGTTAAACAACTATAAAAACAACTCATATATCTTAGCAAGGACTCAGTATTTAACTCCCTTAATAATGCAGAAGTACTCTACAAGGGAAACTACATCGACTACTTTTACCGGTGTAATGTAGAAAGGAAAGAAACAAATGCATGAATCTGGAAAACTTCATCCGAATTGCACATATAGAAGAAAGGTCAGTCATGTGTCTTGGCAGTTAGCATCAAATTAATGAACATATAGTTTACGACTTTATTCATATATCAAAGGAGCTTAACTGATCATGCAAATTGACTTCCAAGCCAGATGTTTTCTACAAATAAAAAGCAGGGGTAATGTATAACTCCATACACATTGCACATAAGAGACACCAGGCCCTCAGCCATAAGAAAAACATGCTCATTCCTTGAACAAAAATCAACTACAACTGAATGTTTTTTTTTAATTAGTCTCCAACCAAAATATTTAAAAAAATATTAATAATAATCTATGAAACCAGAAAAAGTAGCATTCTTTTTAACTGCACGTTCATTGATTGCCTGCTTCTTGTAGAAAGTCAACTATGAGAATGCATCTATATACACAAACAATGCATTTTCCCTCCTCTTATCACCATTTATCCAGAAGGAAAAAAAACCTAATTGAAGTCTACCAAAAATAAATGAAAAACATATCCGAAACCAAGTTCAAAACTTTCAAAAAGGAAACCACCTCCGATGAGATTAGCTCTCTGTTTTCATTGCTGCTGTCGACGATGACTGGAGCTCCACCAACGTGGCCTTAATCTGCTCCTCTAACAGCTCCACCCTCTTCAAATAAACCTCCAGCTCCAAAATCTGCTGCTCTTTCCACTTCTCACCATCAAACCCTTTGGCAAATTCCCCAACCCATTTGATACGCTCAATGGCAGCGAAGTCAGCAACAACCCCCCACTGGGCCCCCAATCCCATGCTGAAGCAACTCCTTGAACAGTGGCGAGAGGCAACACTTCACAGTCTCCTCAACAACACTCGAAACTGAAACAGGACTAGATTGAGCCTCAGCCTCAGCAGCCACAGCGGCGGCCAAGTTGGGATCTTCTGATGCCGTCCACAAGGGTTGCACCCTAATCTCATCGAGAACCCCATTACTAGCATCAGCATCAAGATTGTTCTTTTCAGGATTGTAGCGCCTGTTCCTTGGCCTCTTGAACGTCGAGCTCCAAATCTGCTTAGAGATCTCGTACGTGGCCCCTCATGAGCACTCTTGAAGGTGAACGCCTGTCCCATTGCCTTCATCCTGCACTCCACGGTCCGATACTTCTTCTTCAATCTCCGAATCTTCTCAATCAACTGATTCTTGTTGAAATCGAGCTGAATCTTGTTTTGATCTGTTCATAGAACGGGCCCGTATCATGCTGGTAGTTGTTGTGAGTCGTCCCCTCCTCGTGACGAAATCGAGGAACCCTTCCAGGATCACGATCTCGTCCTCGTCGGTCCACAATCTCTGGAACAAGCGGCGGGAGTCGTCGAAAGGGGCGAGCTTTCGCTCGTGGATGGGGATGGGCGCGGGCTGGAGGCGCCGTTCTCGGGGAGATTTGGGGACGCGAAGGAGACGGCGTTAGGGTTTGGGTTCAGGGGGTCGTTCAAGCCCTCGTCCGTGAACTCTTCCTCGTCAAAGTCGTCGTTGTCGTCATCCTCGTACTCGTGCTCGTCGAAGAAAGCGCGGTCCCTCTTGTCGGTGGACGCCATTGATGCGACGCGAGCGAGGGTAGGGTTTGGGTTGTGGGCGTGGGTACCGGGACGGGGCAATTTATAGAGCGGGTCGGGCGTGGGGATTTTGGGTGCGTGTCTTGCACACGTGGAGAGATTGATGTACATGTGGGCCAGCACAAGCCCAAGCTCTATCAGCTTTCATTGAGGTGTGGGCTACATAGTGTTCAACAACGAGCCCAACTGGTTATTGTTGTCGAGAGTTAATCACCGGACGGTGACGGTAACTCAACCCACTGGTTCATTCAAATTTCAAAAAACCTCGACCGTTGGATTCCCATCAGAGAAGTGTGAGCGGAGAGAAGGGGAAAAAAAAAATACTGAAGCTCTCTCTCTCTCTCTCTCTCTCTCTCTCTCTCTCTCTCTCTCAAGGCAAAATATAGAGGAAAAAAAGAGAGAAGGAATGGGAAAAGGAATTACAAGTTGATTCCATTCGACACGAGGATCTCCGATTCGTCAATATGAGTCTCGGTTCTCAACCCAGCAGCATGAGGCGCCATGGATGGCAGCTCCCTCTTCATCCTCTACAGGTTCTCTCTCATTTCTCCCATCTTTTTTTTGTAGAAAAATCGTTTATTTTTGTTTAAATTTTGCCATGTCCTCAGACCCATCATATCAAATCAAAATAACCCAATTTCTCGGCACAATTCAAATTAGTGACAGAAATCTTGTAGCCTCGCACACTTTCTGTGTTAACTCTAATAATGTGCCAATGGAATTGTGCTGCTCAAATATTTGAAATGCCTGTGGGATTTCTCAAGAATTTGGGTTTCATTAAGTCGGCATTTCGATGCTCTAACTGAAATATGCTCTGCTCTCCTCGTTGTAACTTCTAAACGTTCCAATTGTTTGAATACTTAATATAATCAGTGAGTCTTTTTTGTTATTTCTAAGTAAAAGCACTGAAGACTTCACATAATCAGTAATTTCTAAACATTGAACTTCCAATACTGTTCAGAAACCAATTACCAGAATTGATTTTTTTTTGGTTATTTGTAGAAATGGAGACTTCAAATTTCACTTGTTTACATGTTTGCAGATAGTCGGGATCGTGGTGTTCGCCTTCCTGGTTGTTGCTTTCTATGTGTTCCTTGGACCTTACCTTGGAAACAAAATTGTCGAGAATACAGTGCTCTCACTCTTTTCTTTCACGGTAATCATACATTCCTCGTTCAAAATGGTCATGTCAATTTAAAAGGTTTCAAGGACTAAACTATCATGATTCTCTTGTTCCAGGCATTTTCTGTAGTGATTTTGTACATAAGATGTACTTGGATTGATCCGTCAGACAAAACCAGGTTAAAAAAAAGAGAGGAGCAAAGTCTAAAGGGCTCTCAAGGCTTAATTACAAGTTCATTCTATATCAAATTGTGGTGAGGTTCTTCAGGAAGATGGAACATAAGATCCTCAAGTGTTTGCATCAAAAGGAATTATTTAGATCCACTGAATACTACTGTTCAAATGGAACCCCTTCTGCCTTTTCCTCTTGTCGTGATGGACGATGCAGTTCCACCTTATATGAAAGATGAGGACATTACATTTTGCTCTCTTTGTGACTTTGAGGTGAGTATAGATAAATAAGGTATTTTAAACTTTTTTCTACAAAACAGATTTTCCATAGAAATATTCAAAATACAGTAAGGTCATTGTCAGTCTTAAAAATTGAGCAAACCTTGGAGCTAGATGATTCTATTGATTTAGTTTAATGTCTAACCACCAACCACAAAATGATAAATATGATGTCCTATCTCACTAATATGAAGTTGGCAGATGAATATCCTCATCTAACCACCAAGTGCCACTTCAAGTTCTAGTTAATTATATCTACACATGACATTCATGTTTTCTTAGTCTTCCCCCCTTTAGTTATTTCAATTGCCTCAAAACTCCTGAAATGAACTCATTCCTCACCTTATTCTTCCTCCTTTCCTTTTGAGAATAAATGAAGAGGAAGCATCCCTCTTCGCACCATTAATAAGTAGTTAATGAAATAAAGGATGCGAGACTTTCAGACACATAATTTGTTGTGCGAAACAAACTGACGTTCTGATGCCAATTATTGCGCACTGGGCTCGACGTTTGAGGAACTTGACAATATGATAAAACTTGTAAAAGAAAAATTATTACAAAGCAAACTAGTAATACCTAGATAAAAGAGTACAAATAATAACACGAGAATTTAACGTGATTCAGCCCAAACTTGAATTATGTCCACGGGGAGAGAACTTGAGAGAGTTTTATTAATAAACTTGATACAAAAAGATCTAATCTTTCTCTTTATCCTACAAAGAGTATTCATCTTTCCCTTAAATCTAAACCTACATTATAAGAGTATACCTTCTTTCTATGTACATTTATTTTGCTCATTTTTCTTTGTTTTCTATGATCTTCTTTAAGATGATCTTGGTGTTCATTGTTTACAATGTTGGGTTATAATTTTTATATTTAAGATTTTATAATACAACTCTTATTTAGACTATGAGATAATCATGGTTGTCAGATGCTTGAAGAATCTTGATCAATCCTATTAGAAGTTGATCTCCTTAATCTAGAAGAATTCTAAACTCTTTAATCTTTATAAATAAATCTTCATTGAATAAAAGCTGAATCTTATCTGTACTCCTCCAGAAAAGACCCGCACCGACTCTGAATTGAAAAGTGCTCATGTTTCAGAACGGCTAATTAGTCAACTTATCATGTAGATTAGTTGATTACTCCTTTTATTAATCGACTTATATTTCTTATAAGTTGACTCATGTTTAATATTCTCTTCTCTATATCCTATCTAGTCGAGTAGTTTGAATATTAGTCGACTACACAGTTGACTAATCGGCTTCACCTTGTTTTGCTTCTTCTGCTCTAAATCATCGTCTTTTCTAATCGGATTAGATCTTCTTGGACCATCATCTTTTATTGAAAACAAGATAAAATCCTAATATAATCTAGTTTAGATAATAGTGTACAAGTGAAGAAACTTAAGAAAAGGATTACAATAAAAAAAATCTGATAACCATAGCTCAAGGAATCAAAATGAGACACCTAGGAAGGAAGTGTCTACCTTAAGAGAGATCAATCCAATTGTACCAAAACACAGTGTCATTGGTTATGGATGTGTCAAGATCAACCACTTCTAAACCTATTCATTGTCCGACGCTTGGTAGATGAAGGAATAGTAATGGTCTGAGCCTAAGCCAAGCCCTAGGGTAAGCCCTGACCTTCTTTCTATAAGAGTATACTTTGGCTTTTTTAACCAAACCAACCTCAAAACCGGTTAGGGATTTAAGCCAGTATGAATCTCATAGGTGTGGGGGTGTCTCAAAGCTAATTGGTCCATATTTGGCACTCTTTACAACTCTTAGCATATGCTATGTAAGCTGACAAGACCATAGGCCAGTAGCGGCCATGTCTTTGAATTAACCAACACATCTTCACAAACCCATGTGTCCTACATTAACACAAACCCATGTGCCCTACATTGACTAAGATTTGATGATAGTTCAATTATGCCTGCGAAATCGACTAGATTTTATCAAAGTCAACTCAATAGTCATTTCTCTTTAGTGTCTCATATGTTTGCTTTCATCTTTTCTCTTATAATAATAAAGAGAAACAACCAAACCAGTGAATAAGGACGTAGAGATATTGACATAACACTCCTTGATGTCATTTGAGAAGAAAAGGAATATTGTGTAAGTGGAGAAGGTGGAAGGGGACCTCCATATGATGGGATGAAAATATTAGAAAAGGTCAAAGTCTCGTTGATAATTGTAATAAAGCTAAGAGAGAGGGAGTAGGAAAGGAGAGAGGGGGTAGTTAGCACAAATCGTAAATGATTTTAATAGAGGAAAGAGATGAAGGAAGGGGAGAAAGGGACAACGATGGGTGCGAACACTGGGAAGAGTCGACGACTATGAGAGAAGTAGAAGTGGAGAAAACTAAGTTTCTAAGGTTAGGGTTTCCAAGTAGGTTAGGGTCCTTAATATGTAGTGTGTTGGGTTTGAAAATATTGAATTATAAGGATGGAGAACACTAATGCATAGCTCAGTCTAACATAGAGAAAAGAGGCGGAAGAGAGAGAGAAAAGAGAGGAAGGAAATTGGGTGCAAGCATGAAGACATGTTGGGCCATTAGATGAGAGAGAGAGAGAAGTAAAGAAAACCAAGTTTTTAGGGTCAAGCTTTTAAAGTGGGTTAGGGTCTTTGACATGTACAGAGTTTTCACCACCATTTGACTAAGAGGGTTGTAGTGCAAATCTTGGAGTTATGAGACTCTTAAACCATAACTTTCTTCTTTTTGTAAGCTTGCTCCCATTTGATTAGAGAATGATTGTTTTTCTTTTAGATATTCCTTTTTAAAAAAGCTTATGCTTGACTACGTCATCCATTTTCCACTAGGTTAGATAGAATGATAACAAGAGAAGTAATAATATGAAACAATTGGCGATACTGATTTTAACGGAGTGAGTCTACCTCCTAAATATGAAATTTCACCCTTCAAATCATTCAATCTCTTTTCAATCATAGGCAACTAGTCCTTTCTAGGAACCTGGGCATCAAGAGAAGGCCAAGGTATAAGAAATATTTTAATGCGGTAATTAGAAATCATTGTTATTAGGGGTTGTTTGTGTTGGCCCAAAGGCCCATCACTCTAATTTTGATGATGATTAACTCATGTATTTATAGTTTATTAATGATCTTGTGCCTAATTAGTTTCAGATATTTGATCAAGATATTAGTAGGTGTTTAGCTTCAATAAAGAAGTTTTAGAGCTAACACGTGTTAATTCAAGAGTTCGTGCGTCAAGATCGCATCTAGCACTCGATTGGAGTCAAGCTCGTTGGATCGAGTCAGCTTGGAGACAAGAAGACTTCGATTTGTGTTTAGTTTAGTTTGCTTAGATCTTGTGTAAAGGCAGATAGTATTGATATGCTCAAGTTCACACACACACACAAAAGTTTAAAGTTTATTGGTTTTGGTTTACGGTTTTACCTATTTTGGATTTCCTATAAAAAATATAGATATATATCTTACATGTATATTGGATTCTATCCATATACAATATGCTTCAAACTTATTTCAATATCATATTTTTGTATTTACATGAGTTTTGGAGAAAACGATTTTCCTTTAGAAGTTTAGTTTCTAGAAAATACCGTTTTTGTTTAGAGGCCAAATTTCAATATCACAAAAATAGTTCAAATAGTTTGTAATATGTATTGATTTTTGGTCATACATATTTGTTATTCAAAGATATTATAAGAACTTATTTTTGTGAAATTTATGTGTATTTTATGAGATTTTTTTAGAAGTTAAAAAGACCGAGTTTTAATCGCTATAATTTGTTTGACCAGGCTTTCTACCGGTCGATAGGACAGTCGACTGAGTCAGAAGTCGGTCGACGGGTCGGTCGACCGATGTGCACAAACGTGCACAGCAGTTTTGGCTTGAGGGCCGGTCGACCACCTGGTCGACCGGCTAGAGAGCTCTGCTCTCTGGATCTGGCCCGGGTTGACCAGGAGGTCGACCGATAGGCTGCAACGGTCAAAAATTTGACCGTTGGCTGGTCGACCGGCTGGTCGACCGACAATAGCATCAGCTGCTGATTTGACCTGTAACGGCTAGTTTTTGAGAGGGTTTAAAATAGCCCCTTCTTGGGCTGTTTTTATCAAGAATTTCAAGAGCAAATTTTTCCATCTTCTTAACTGTTTTAGCAACAAGTTTTCAAGAGTTTTTGGGCTAAAAGATTTATCTTTTATTTGTTTTAAAGTGTTGAAAAATCAAAGAAAAAGAGAGTCTTTGGGAAATTGTTTTGATTTTCATTTCTATTTCATTTAAGAATTTTTCCCAAGTATTTTTCTTTGTAATTTATTTCTAAACACCTTGATTTCTCACACTTAAGCTATCATATCTATCATATTTATAGGATCTTATTTTTGGTGAGAAAATTGATTTGTGGTCTATTGAGATCACCAAGGTTGTTTGTGGTCTATTGAGATCACTAAGAGTTGTAATCTTTCTTTGTTTTGAGTTGTATTCATCCCTCTTGTGTAGAGGTGATTGTGGAGGAGTTTGAGTTTGTTGGTAGCCCTCTAAATGTAGAGGTGATTGAGGTTAGAGTTTTGGTTTTGTTCCTGTCCCTCTAAGTATAGAAATGATTGTTGAAGTTTTGACTTTGTGCCTATCCTTCTAAGTGTAGAGGTGATTGCTGTTGTTTGGCTTAGTACCTTATCCCTCTAGTGAGAGGTGATTGTTGTTGTACTTTACCTCTTGTGTAGAGGTTACTTTTATTGGAGAGAAGAGTTGTCTACTCCTAGTTTGTAATTGCTAATTCTCAGTGGAGGTTCCCTGTGTGAAAAGTCATGTGTGGACGCATTAGTGAAAATCCTTCTGTGTGAAGGCGGGGACGTAGAGTAGTGACTCGAACCTCGAAACATATCTTGGTGTTTGCATTTGATCCACTATCTCTAAACTCTCTCCTTTAGATCTTGCATTGATTCATATTGCTCATATCATATATCTGCTTGGTATTGTTTGTGTGCTTCACTAGTGTTGAACCAAGAGAGCTTCAAATAGCACCTCAACTCTTATTTAGAGGAATCTAGAGGAGTTAGTCCAGAGCCCTTCATCGGGAATTCGGCTACACTCTTTAGTTACACATAGTGTGTTGCAATTTAGTTTTTAATTTCGTATCATTTGTCATTAGATTACCCATACACCTATTCACCTCCCCTCTAAGTGTATTTTCAATTGGTATCAGAGTCTACGCTCCTGATATTAGGTTTAACCACCTACGAGTGAGATCTTGGTTAGCTAATCTACAGTTGCATTTGCACACATATAGTTTATACACTCATGGACTTCATGACCTCTCCCATGTATAATACTTCCAACATTGATGTTTGAAAAGTTAAGATGTCCATGTACCTTAAAACTCTAGGTATGCATGTTTACCTTACTACTATCAAGAAATCTTATCTTAGTAATAATAAGCATATAGAAGCCAATGCAAGCCCTAGAGACACTTAAACGCACTCTAAGTAAAGAATATATGTTTATGATTTCTCATTATGATTCCGCTTTTGCAGTGTGAAATACTTTGACTTCTCCCAAACTACAAACGACGAATTATGTGGAGAAGGAACTCTTAGTGGATGAGTCCGAACAAATTTACTACATGATCCAAGGGAATGACTCCCTTGAGGTAAACTCAGAAACTCATCTAAATAATTGTGCTAGTTTTTCAGGTAATGATTATATGGATGCTGATGTTTTGAATGAAGAACTATCCATTATTTGTGAAAACTTGTTAGAAAATATAAACTTTTGAAAAGAAAACTTTTAAAATGAAGAAAAAAATAAGGATTTGTTTTCAAAACTTAACATGGCTTTGCAAGAGAGGGATGAAATTTCAATTGAAAGGGATTCATTGAAATCTCAACTTGACCTTGCCCTAAAAGAAAATGAAATTTTAAAAAATAAAAATGATTGTGACATTGTTTTGAAGAAAAATGAAGTTCTATCTTCAAACTTGATTTTGTTTTAAAAGAAAATGAATCTTTAAAAAATAAAATTGTTTCAATTTCAAAAGAGCTAGATTTGATTTCAAAGGAAAATATTTCTTTAAAATTAATTTTTCTTCACATGTTTGCCATGCTACTATAGCTTCATCATCTAGTGCTCTTATTGCATGTTCTATCTCTTCTTCTCATGTTGAAAATGATATAATTATGTTAAAGAAGAGTGTTGATTGTTTGGGCTCCACTTTAAGCCAATGTGCTATGGATCACAAGAAATTGGAATCCATGTTTCGCAAGAAATATGCACCACATATTCATGCACACCATACACAGTACACACATGCTTCTCATGTTCACAGACAAGACACTATGTATGCTCATGTGTACACTTGTACACATTATGGACGTAAGAGCCACCTTGCAAAATTTTGTTATGATAAATTAAATGATTCAAATTTTTTAAATAAATTTGTTTGGATTAGAAAAGGTGCTAACCACCATAGACCCAATAAGGTATGGGTACCAAAATTCACTCCTATTCTATTTGATGTAGGTGTGGGCTCTCACTTGACGTGAGAGTAATGGTGCCTTGATGGTGGATGCGTTCCAACCTAAAAGGTGACACTTTTGAATGCATCACTTTCAAGGAAAGTTTGATGGGAGGACCACCATGCTTTGGAGATCTAGAGATTATCTCTAATAATTTTGGTAACTATCTCTAACTCCTTATTAGCTTACATGCTCTTATTGATTGACTTTTAGCATATTTTGAATTTTCATGATTATTATGTTTAGTGCCATGCAAATTAGACTAGTGATATGCATATATAGTCTTTGAGATACACTCATATTTATATGAATTTATATTTTTGTGTCCTCGCTATATTTTAGCTATTGTGTATATCCTATCTCTAAAATATGTGCATTAACATAATGATCATATTGGTTTATGTTTTCTTTTATACTTCATGTTTTGATTACTTGTTTAGATATAATTTTTATTAAAACTTGTGTTTATATTTGTACAACTAATGAGCCACATTTGATTATTTTATGTTTGTGCTTAATTGCTCATTTGTACCAACTAGATGTACTAGTATAGCCTAGTTTTGATGATTCGTGCATTTTGACTTGTATTCCCTATTTTTCATACATGTTTTTCATGATAATGTGTTTAGCTTCATGTATATGTTAATTTTATTTAAAATTTTAGATATACATATATACCCTTGACTTACTTACTTGTCATGCAAATTCTATTATAGACTCATTTGTGTTTGGGATATGTATGTATACTTTTACTTTTAACTAAACATACATATACCTGGAAGCCTATTTAGTTTTGATAATTTTCATGTTTTTTTTAGAAGGAATTTCATATGAGCTTCATTGTCTATTTTCATGATTATGTTTTTCATATAACTCTTATACACTCACATTATTTGTATTTACTCATTACTTTATTGAGCTTTATGTATCGTGAGTGTCAATTTTGTGTAAAATGCATGCTTCATGAAATATATGATTTGGTTTCATATTTTTGAAGAATCTATAGCTAGTTATTTCAAATTATCTTAAACTAGTTCATATTCTTCATTTGATAGAGTTTTCAAATATGTTAAAATTATTTTAAATCTTATTTTTGAAAACTCCTATCTTTTAAGGGCAGTTGTATGGGCGACCATGCCTTGTATGTTCAAATTGAAAATCTTTTTAACATGTGCATGAATAGGGTGGTAGGTATGAGTTATACACTTGATTCTCATTATATTTTCAATTGGTATCACAATTAATATTTTTATGTTTGTATACTCATATTTGTGTTTTCTATATATGTATGCTTCAAACTTCAAATAGTATCAATTTCAATTAGTATATTCATTTTCATACATATATATATAATTTGATTGTGCTTACAATATCTTTACAGCTTAAAGCACAAATTATTTTTATACTAAGCTTGATTTAGTCCTTAATGTCACTTATTTTTCAATTGGTATCTTATACAAGCTTATGCATCGTTTTTATTAGTATTTCATAAAGGAGGAGAAAAATTCGTGTTTTATCTTTCAATCGGTTTTATTTTCATTTGGTATCTTACTCTTATTCTTTATGATGAAAAGTATTTTGTTTTAGTATATGCTAACATTTTGAATATTAGTATCAATAATTTTAAATTGGTATTATTCTCAATTTGATATCCATATTGTAAAATGAGTTGTATTTACCTAAAAATTTGTTTTACTTTCAATTGGTATCAAAATTTATAATATATATTTTAATTGGTATCAAAAACGTATAATGTTTTATTTTCTATTGGTATCAAAATTTTACAAGATATTTTCAGTTGGTATCATAAATTTTTTTAAAGAGGTTTCATAATATTTTAATATGTATTGTTTATATGCAAGGGAAGCTTAACATCTTCTCTATATATAGATTCATGTTGAGTGTATCTCATATTGAGGAGGTTGGCATCTCTTCTCTATGTCTTACAATTGTGTAGATGGAGCTTCACATCTCCTTTTATACATTGTATATTATATTTTATGTGGTTAGGGTTTAGTCATCTCTTTTCATATAAATGTATGTATGCAGGGGGTTAACTTTACGTCTCTCCTCTTTATGAATGTATATTGCATATATATCCTTATTGTTTGATTTATTTTCGCTCCTTTGTTGATGATTTGACAAAAAGAGAGAGAAGTATTTGACGAGTTTATATATGCATGTTTATTTCATTTCCTTATTTATGCAAAAAGGGAAAATAATTTAGTAAGTTTATGCGTATGAGTGTTGTTTGATTTATGCATTTCATTAAATATCCATTTGTTTATTGCTATGCATGAGTTAAGGGGGAGCTTCTATGAAGCTTAACTTTAATTCATGCATATATAACTCCATGAGTTTTGTCATCATCAAAAAGGAGGAGATTGTTGGCCCAAAGGTCTATCACTCTAGTTTTGATGATGATTAACTCATGTAGTTATAGTTTACTAATGATCTTGTGCTTAATTAGTTTCAGATATTTGATTAAAATATTAGTACGTGTTTAGCTTCAACAAAGGAGTTTTGGAGCTAACACGTATTGATTCAAGAGCTCGCGCGTCAAGATCGCATGTAACACTCAGTTGGAGTCAAGCTCGTTGGATCGCGTTTGGATCGAGTCGGCTTGGAGACAAGAAGACTTCGATTTGTGTTTAGTTTAGTTTGTTTAGATCTTGTGTAAAGGTAGATAGTATTGATATGCTCAAGTTCACACACACACACAAAAGTTTAAAGTTTATTGGTTTTGATTTACGGTTTAACCTATTTTGAATTTTCTATCAAAAACATAGATATATATCTTACATGTATATTGGATTCTATCTATATACAATATGCTTCAAACTTATTTCAATATTATGTTTTTGTATTTACATGAGTTTTGGAGAAAACGGTTTTCCTTTAGAAGTTTGGTTTCTAGAAAATACTTTTTTATTTAGAGGCCAAATTTCAATATCACAAAAATGGTTCAAATAGTTTATACTATGTGTTGATTTTTGGTCACACATATTTGTTATTCAAAGATATTACAAGAACTTATTTTTGTGGAATTTATGTGTATTTTATGGGATTTTTAGAAGTTAAAAGACCAAGTTTTAATCCTTATAATTTGTTTGACCAGGCTTTTTGCCGGTCGACCGGACGGTCGACCGAATCAGAAGTCGGTCGACTGGTTGGTTGACCGATGTGCACAAACGTGCACAACCAGTTTTAGCTTGAGGGTCGGTCGACCGGGCGATCGACCGGCCAGAGAGCCCTGCTCTCTGGATCTGGCCCCGGTCGACCGGACGGTCGACCGATAGGTCAAAGCCCATGATCGATCGACCGAGCGATCGACCGATAGGCTGCAACAGTCAAAAATTTGACCGTTGGCCGGTTGACCGGCCGGTCGACCGACAGTAGCATCAGCTGCTGATTTGACCTGTAAAGGCTAGTTTTTGAGAGGGTTTATAAATAGCCCCCTCTTGGGTTGTTTTTATCAAGAATTTCAAGAGCAAATTTTCCCATCTTCTTAAGTGTTTAAAAGCAACAAGTTTTCAAGAGTTTTTGGGCTAAAAGATTTATCTTTATTTGTTTTAAAGTGTTGAAAAATCAAAGGAAAAGAGTCTTTAGGAAATTGTTTTGATCTTCATTTCTATTTCATTGTAGAGTTTTTTTCAAGTATTTTTCTTTGTAATTTATTTTTCAAACACCTTGATTTTTCACACTTGAGCTATCATATCTATCCTATCTATAGGATCTTATTTTTGGTGAGAAAATTAGTTTGTAATTTATTGAGATCACCAAGATTATTTGTGGTCTATTGAGATCACCAAGAGTTGTAATCTTTCTTTACTTTGAGTTGTGTTCATCCCTCTTGTGTAGAGGTGATTGTGGAGGAGTTTGAGTTTGTTGGTATCCCTCTAAATGTAAAGGTGATTGAGGTTGGAGTTTTGATTTTGTGCCTATCCCTCTAAGTGTAGAGGTGATTGTTGGAGTTTTGAATTTGTGCCTATCTTTCTAAGTGTAGAAGTGATTGTTGTTGTTTGGCTTAGTGCCTATCTCTCTAGTGAGAGGTGATTGTTATTGTGTCTTACCTCTTGTGTAGAGATTATTTTTATTGGAGAGAGGAGTTGTGTACTTCTAGTTTGTAATTGTCAAATTCTCAGTAGAGGTGCCCTTTTTGGGAAGTCCTATGTGAACGCATTAGTGAAAATTCTTCTGTGGGAAGGCGGGGACGTAGAGCAGTGACTCGAACCTCGAAATATATCTTGATGTTTGCGATTGATCCACTATCTCTAAACTCTCTCTTCTTTATATCTTGCATTGATTCATATTGTTCATATCATATATATGCTTGGTATTGTTTGTGTGCCTCACTAGTGTTGAACCAAGAGAGCTTCAAATAGCACCTCAACTCTTATTTAGAGGAATCTAAAAGAGTCAGTCTAGAGTCCTTCACCGGATTTCGGCTACATTCTTTGGTTATACGTAGTGTGTTGCGATTTAGTTTTTTATTCTGCATCATTTGTCATTAGATTAGCCATACACCTATTCATCCCCACTCTAGGTGTATTTTCAATTTAGCTGCAAAACACTTTGAGAAAAAACTGACATGTGTTAGTTTTCTCAAGCTTTTCTAAAGAAAGCATGAGAATGAGCCCCACATGCGTTAGTTTTTCAACCATGTTTTGCCTAAAATAGGTTGAAACTGCAAGAAAAAAAAGAATGATGTTTTACTGATATCACCGACCTTTTTCTTCGTTCTTGATTGGTGTCAAACAAACAAAAGTTTAAGGAAGTGAGGAAAACTGACAGGGGGGGCCCAACAAACTCTCCATTTTCTCCCCACTTTCTGAGAAACAAACAACCCCGTAGCTTCGCCATGCTCCTTGTGCTTGCATAAAATAATCATTATGAAAGTGATCTTTTACTACATTTCAAAGTAGTATAGGACCCACTTAAGAACCAATAGCTTGTATAAGATGGCATTTTTGAACGAGGATTTCGTCATAGTAGTACCTGCAACTCCTACTTTTACCATTTTTGAACGAGGATTTCGTCATAATAGTACTTGCAACTCCTACTTTTACCAGTTCGCACAAGGGCTTTAACTGGAGGTCCAGAACAGAATTGTTATTATTCCTTCTGCGCAAGCTTTGTAAAAAGTCTTGCATATGTACATGCTTTTAGCATGTGATCAAGTCCTCACCTACAAGGACAAATAATAAGGAAATATCACATTGTCATACGCCTCATTTCCAAAGAAATTTCCTATCATCATCCCATTCTATGTAGCATAGAAATCTCTAAAATGGAGCCATGTCATGTCCGAAACGTATCTGACACGCGTGTTCGACACACATGACATGTGTTTTTTTTTAAAATTTTGCGACGTATTTATGTGTTGTGTCCAATTCAATTTATCGTGTCCATGCAACAAAGCCCCCATTAACTAACAAGGAAAGGTCCCCTCCCCATTCTCGGGGGCTTTCTTTTAGGAAGACGTTAAACTAACAACTCTCAAACCACCCAAGAGGCAACAACCCCGACCTACCATATAATAGGCTATTTCAGAATATATCTTTAAGAAGATATGGTAGGGTACTTGCAGTATTAGATAATCTTTGGGGCTATTGCCATACCATCTACGATATTATGT
Organism: Agave tequilana; assembly: GCA_038442645.1. Lineage (NCBI taxonomy): Eukaryota > Viridiplantae > Streptophyta > Magnoliopsida > Asparagales > Asparagaceae > Agave > Agave tequilana. The sequence continues at coordinate 26,975 of JAVJIF010017367.1, forward strand.
CCCCCAAAGAATCCCATTTCACGATCATCTATTAATTCCCCCAGCAGAGGACTAAGGCCATGAACATGGACTTTAGTTAGACATAATTAATGTTCTGATCGAAATGCTATACCGTGTTGTTACTCTTTCTACTATTATCAGAAGCTTTACTCTAGTGTTCTCATATTTGCAACATACTGATTCGACTGCTATACCTAGACATCTGAAGTGTCCATAAAACACAATCAGTTATAAATTCATTCCTGTACTATGGAACTGAAAATATTTCAAATGTAAAAGTCAGCGGTCTGCTATTCCACTTTCTTAAACTTCTAACTTCATCTTATACAGGTTAAATTGCATAGCAAGCATTGCCGAAGCTGCAACCGATGTGTTGATGGGTTTGACCATCACTGCAGGGTGAGGAACTTGGAAGTTCAATTGAAAGAGTGTTTTTACACATATTTGCAGATCACATCTACATGCAAAGACACTTACATCCTTGCGTTTTACATGTAACTTGTGTTTTTCTTTCTTACAGTGGTTAAACAACTGCATTGGAAGAAAGAACTACACCACTTTCATCCTTCTGATGGTTTTTATTTTGTTAATGGTCAGTACAATTCTATATTCTGAATAAGAAATAAACTTTTAAATCTTTCTGTTACTTTCTTGTTAATGTTGTTCTCCTTCACGGAGATGGGAATTTATTTGAGTCCAAGTGCTTCTCTCAGCTTGTGATAGAAGGTGGAACTGCAATTGCCATTTTTGTTCGCTGCTTTGCAGACAGCAAAGCAATTTTACAAGAAGTGGAAAAGAGACTCCATGCCAAGTTCCCAAAAGGAGTTCTTCCAGCAATCTCGGTTAGTTTATTTGATGACAGCTCAAACTCTTTGCCTGATGGTTTGATCAAGTGTTGATTTTTAGCATTCCATATTTTCTCAATCTCCTTGCAGGTATTCCTGACACTATTGACAGCATACAGTTCTGCTGCACTTGCGCAGCTTTTCTTTTTCATGTGGTTCTCATAAGAAAGGTACAGTTAACAAATGATAATACGAAGCTTATAGTTCACATGAGTTTTCTGCAGCTTACATCTCATTAATAATGAAGTGAGAAATTGTTTGAACGCTCAAGTATTATCGATGAAATGAAACAGTGTTGGATATTTCAGAAATTATGTACTTTTATAATGATAAAAAGAAAGCCTGGAAACTTTGCCTAACACTTTGTTTGGAATTCATACTGAATTCTTTATATTAATCTTATGCCAGAAATTGCAAGTGTTTTTAGAATGTCAAGTTAACAGTAGCCAAATATTCTCTGTAGATATCAACCTGAATCTCCTTTATAATACCTTCTATTTCTACAACATGTGGAACAATAACGAATTTAATTTTGTTCTGCCTTATGGGTGCATGGTGGCTTGAAATTTGATCAATTTTTGACAGAACACTTGTTTTGCGGTCCAAGACATCTCTTAGACTTGCATAATTCCTCAAAGATGATTTTGCCCCTTTTATCCTATTTTTCTTATATTTATCTAGAATCTAGATTCTTTTCTTCATTGAGGGATTACGTGATTTTGGAAGATCATAACCATGCTTCATTATTGACCCCCCCTGTGAGAATATACCTAATGGTGCATGTTGTCATTTTTGTTCGATTATGATAATGGCATCCAGAATTCAATTTTCCTTGCCGCATTTCCTTATTGTTGCAGGGAATGAGAACATACGATTACATCCTAGCGATGAGAGAAGAGAGCCAGTCCATTGATCCATTTGATGATGATTCTGATCTATCTTCTGACGAAAGCATCGATCTGGACTCACCAGAAAAACCCACCTTACCCTGCCGTTTCTTTTGTAGAGGACACAACAGGGATCAGGTAATATACACATCAATCATCAGTGTTGCATAAATGATACTTCCATCTCTTTCAAGTTCATTGAGTTATATAATAAGAGGTTTATGACTAACAGAGTGTTAGAAGGCTGTCCATAACCATTGTCAAAGAATCTCCTCCCTCCACTTCAGACAAGAAGCATGAAATCCGAATCGACCCATGGAAGTTGATAATGATGAGCAAAGAGAAAGCTCTAATGGCGGCAGAGAGTGCGAAGGAGAGAATTATGAGTCAGAAGCCACAACCAACACTTTCACCATTAAAACCACTGCCACTGGAGACGAAGAAGGGACCTCTGATGAACCCAGAAGGCAAAAGAGCGGCCGAGATGACACCAGTGGTCCCACATGGCGGGCGGTTCTCAAGCCCAAGGAGGAGGTTTTCCGGGTCACCATCACCAAGGCCTCACAAGTACAGGAATAACTTTGATCTGAAGTTGACCGAGGTATCAAGAGAGCTCGAAACTTACATCTCTAGGCAGGTGCTCTGCTCTGTTTTGAAGAAGGGTGGAGAAGATGAGGCTTCTCCAAGATAGATGTTCTACTATTTATAAAATAAATCTATTTTGTTTATGTTTGTTTTGGCTTTTTTGTGCTCTGATTTTCATTTAAATTCTCAGCCTTTGAGATGGGTTGGGCTTTTGGGTGATGTATGTATGATCAAAGTGATTGATTCATTATATGAAGGATTCATGCATGTTCTCATTCATATGTCGAGGTCCAGGGATCCAAGGAGCAAGGGGAACACCACAACACTCAGGGATGGGAACAAAGAATTACTAGTAGTTATCCTTGCATGTGTAACTATAAACAATGATTGTATGATTGTTGAAGATCATCTAAGGGTGTTTCTTTTGAACAGGACTTCTACATGCAGAATTCATGTAAAATTCAGAAGGAAATAGTTAGCATAAGTTTAGAGAAATATTATTGATGTACTCTCTCTGTACAGAGTTTATGGCATTTTGTGAAGGACATGGATATATGTATAATTTCATATTTGCTATCTCCAAACTAGACCAACCTGGTTTTATATCATAACTAGTATATATTTGGGGCGTGTGACACCATGCCTTGCGCACGAGCAGATCTTTTCACCTTGTCATTGGCTCACTAAGACAAGAATTCAGCACAAATTCACAAACAAGAAACACCCAAAGATCCTTTATATACGATCTTAATTTTAGACTGAGCTATTTTTTTCTCAATACTCCTATACGCATTTTCTGAAATTTTAACTGTAACCATCAAATTGACTAGGAGGATATTCAAGAACACAAAATATTAGTACATGGAAATCAAGCTTCAAGGAGAAAGAGAATGGTACGACATGTTGACTCTTTGGCGTGCGAAACTTGTAAAAGAAAAATGGAGAACCTCGAAGATGCCTTCATCAATCATTTCAAAAGAGAGGGTACCATTATTGATGGAGAACAATAGACTCTTGAGAAGATCCAGTCATGGTCTCCACTCTCTTCCAAAATGGTCAAGTATTGTTAAATTGTGGAGCCTAATTATTGTCTTGACTATTTGTCACCCTATGCAGAGTCTTTACGTGGGTCGAGTGCTGAAAATGAGAAGGCTCTCATGTCAAATGTATCGTATGCATCAACTGTGAGCATCCTGATGTATGTTATGATATGTACGAGGCCAGACATTACTCAAGCAGTGTCAATTGTCAGCAGATACATAAGCAATCCCGAACAGGAGCACTGAAGAGCAGTTAAAAGGAAGTTCAGATATGACTTTGTGTGATGAAGGCACACATATTTGTCTGCGCAGATATGTTGATTCTGACTTTGCGGGTGATGTAGATAGTCAGAGGAATACCACTGATTATGTCTTCACGCTAGATAGTGGAGCAGTAAGCTGAGTGTCGAGGCTGCAGAAGATAGTTACCTTGTCTACGATAGAAACTGAATATGTTGCAACAACAAAAACTTGCAAGAAGTTGATATGACTATGATTTTTTGAAAGAGCTTAGAAGGAGTGAGCCCTTCACTGGATAGTGATAACCATAATATTATAAATCTTGCTAATAATTTAGTCTATCATGATAAAATCAAGCACATTGATGTGTGGTACCACTTCATTCACATACTTTTGAAAGATGGTGTGTTGTCATTAGAAAAGATACACACAAATTAGAATCCTGCAGATATGTTGACCAAAATAGTCACAGTGGAGAAGCTGAAAACTTGTTCAACTTATGTGAGTTTTCAAGGCTAAGAATCCGGTGTTGAGTCGCATTAAATTCACTATGATTTGAGAGTTAATGGAGTAAGAGAGAATAAATAAAGTGTCGCCGATGTGTCAATAATTAGTCTCCAAGTGGAATACTATTAAGTTGTGAAGCCTAATTATTGTCTTGATGATTTGTCGCTTTATGTGAAGTTATTACGCAAATCGAACTGAGCGGTCAGGTCATCGTGGGGGTTGTAAGGGGGCGGGAGCCCCCTCCCGGGGTGTCAGAGGCAGAGCCTCCGGGGTTTTTTTTTTTTTTTTTTTTAGGAGTCCCCTTGCAGGTCTCGAAGCGAGTGCGAAGCACTCCGGTAAAGAGGTTGGGCTTGTTTGAAGTTTCAGGTTGAGGGCAAGGTCAGAGTCTCACTCTGTAGTAGCTGCTTGGTATCACTCTGGAGGAGCACTCCGTAGCATCTATCCGGAGGTGCACTTCGAAGCGACAGTGCAGAGTAGCGCCTCGGAGATGCATAGCGGTGAAACGGTCTAATCTGAATGCTTTGTAATCCGTGAAACTTGGGAACACTTATCAAGTACAGTTTGATGATTTCATAGCTTGTAATCCTAATTTTCTCTATAAAAAAAGATGTGTCGTCATTTGGGTTATGTAGAGTAGAAAGTTGTGTATGCCATTGTAAATTCAGACTGGCTGTGAGGTTCTCTCTTCTTCTCCTTTAATCTCTCTTATAACATAGTGGATTTGCGTGTGGCTCCGTAATTTTTACCGATTTGAATTTTCCATAAAAAATCTTGGATTGATTGTGTGTTTGATTTCTGATTTTTCTTCTTCTCCAATTCGTTTTCTGAACAAGTACAATGTGGATGGTGCCAGGTCTTGGTTGAGTAGACTTGGAGAATCCGTTGCGCTTGCAAGAGACAAAACTTCATTAAAGCTTTATCAGGGAGATGTAAACTCTTCAATTCGAACTGAGAGCGATGCAGTTGTTCGTGGGCTGAAAGAAGCCGAGAAGCTGTTAGACTCCAATGCTAACTTCACTGGTGACTCAAATGCTCTAGGTTTATTGTTTTTTTTTTTTTCCGCCCATGCTCTATATCTTTCTTCCAACAGCTGCATTGCAGTTGTATCTTGTAATACACATTAAATTTCAGTTTACTCCAATATCTCATCATGTTAAATACATATGGATTTCAAGCATTCCATAAACCTTCCCCAACCATCATCTCGTTTCCCAACCTCACACACAATTATTATCGATTGTTTTAGTATAGAAAATTGATTTTATTGTTAATATATTTGGATTTCTTCTGGTATTCTTTTATATTGAAGAGGACGTTAGAACATGCATTAAAAATCACTTGAACTGCATGATGCCTAAAAAGTGGATTCGGTTCATATTTGTGAGCCACACACACATACAATAAGAGAAGCAATCACGTAGTGACACGTGAATTGATCTTTTTATAATATGTTATATGTATAGGCCTCACACACATATTATAAGAGATTATCATAGGGCGATCCATTGTCGTGGACGAATTGAGGTCCGTTGAGATTGTCAGTCGACCGACCGCCCCCAAGGTACAGAGAATAAACTTCTCCGTCGGTCGACCGAATGGTCGACCGCCACCCAACTGAGAGTTGGGTGAGCCAGTCGATTGATCGCTCAATCGACCGTAGGGGCAAATAGCTTGTGCATGTTCTGTGCACATTGGTCAACCGAGCCATTTGTCGGTCGACCGGTGGGTCAGCCGACAGCAGCCCAGAAACTGAATTTATATGGTTGAAAAATAGGACTTGAAAACACCTATAAATTTCAATAAAACCTCATAAAATTCACAAAAATAAGTTCATGTAAATATTTGAAGTACAAATATGTGTGATAAAAAATCAACACATATTACAAACATGTAAACTATTTTTGAGGTAAAAAGATTAAGGCTTTAAATAAAAACTGTATTTTTCAAAACTTAAACTTTAAAATAGAAATCTGATTTTTCATCAAACTTGTATAAACACAAAAATAAGATATTGAAACACTTTTGAAGTATAGTGTGTATGGATAGAAATCCAACACACATGGTAAATGATATATCTTTATTTTTGACAATAAATATTAAAATAAGTTTTGATAAAAATAAAACTTAAAATCATGAACTAGAAACACCAAAATAAGTTTTTCTAAACAATATGAACCATCAATGTATATGAATGATTCCACTATACAAGTAAACAATGTAAAACTTCTTTTAATGAAATCTATTCATGAAACAAAGGATGTATACTTGAAAAGCCAAAACAAAAAAATTAAAACTTGAATCTATGAGTTTTGTGTAAACCAAGTAAACATAAAATTTTTGAAACTAAAACGGTTAAACCAAAAACCAAAATTATAAACTTGTGTGTGTATATATATATATACTTAAGCAATTCAAAACTAGACTTTCCTTACACAAGATTTAAACAATAAACAAACCTAAAGTGAACTCTTCTTGTCGATTTTCATCTCCAAGATGACTCGATCCAAAGAGCTAAACTTCTCGTGAGTATTTGATGCGATCTTGACGCGTGAGCTCTTGAATCAACACGTGATAGCTTCAAACTTGACTTCACGTCCTTGTTGAAGCTAAGCATCAACTAAGATCTTGAACAAAATCTAAAACTTAATAAATACAAGATCATTAGTAACGTAACTTCATAAATTAGTCATCATCAAAATTAGGGTGAAAAGCCTTCGGGCCAACAATCTCTCCCTTTTTGATGATAACAAAACTTATGAAGTTATATATACATGGATTAAAGATAAGCTTCATAGAAGTTCTCCCTTAACTCATGCATGGCAATAAAACATGTAAATAGTCAATAAAAGTGCATGTTACCAAACATAATAATCATATAGATATGCAATGTTAGTTTTAGGTACCAAATGTATGTAAAATCTTGATACCAATTTCAAATGAATATGCAATATAAGCTTTTGATACCAATGCTCTTGATACCAATTGAACAATTGAAAACGTGTAATACCAATTGAAATTATGATATCAAAACTCATCAAAATGAAATGCAATATGAGCCTCTTGATACCAATGAACCAATATAAGTTCTCGATACTAATAAACAATCCAACAGAATGGATATCCATACAAGCTCTAGATATCAAAATCAAAACATGATATCAAAAACAAAATATATGCAATAAAACTAAAAACATGCATATATAAACTCAATCATTCTCCCTCTTTTCGTCACTCATCAATAAAGGGATGTAAAAAAAAAAGATAAATGTATATGCGATATGAATCCATGAAAAGGAGAGACTATTAGGAACTCTCCCTGCATACATGCCTTACATAAGAAAAGGGATGAGTAAACTCTAATCCATATAAGCATAATATACAATGTATAGTTGGAGATGAGTAAACTAACCGGACGTGCACAACGTGCACAAGTTGAAGCTCGGTCGACTGGTCGGTCGACGACTAAAGTGACCCAACTCTCTGTTGGGCACCCAATCGACCGACCGGTCGACTGGTGGAAGTGTCAGTCGACCGGACTCACCCAGTCGACCGACCGGTCGACTGGTAGAAGTGTCGGTCGACCGCCCGGTCGACCGACAGTCAGGTGCGGGTAATTTCTGCTGATTCGAAAATCTGTTATATTTAAGGGCTGTTGTTGGTTTTTCTAGGGTTTGTAATCTTGTAGAAGATCCTTGAAAAGGAAAAGGCTGGAGCTCTCTTGCATCCAAAGAGGCTGCTAGCCATTGTAATCTTCTTCCAAGTAAATTAATCTCTCTTCTGATTGCCCCGAGGACGTAGGCGTTGAGGCCGAACCTCGTTAAATTGGTTGTTTGCGTGTGCTCTTTCTCTGGTGATTGTTTTTGCGCTGGTTGTGATTGTTCTTCGTGCGTGAGAGATTCAAGGAGTGATCCTCTATCGGGTTGTTGTCGCTGTTGGGTCACAACAAAGTTGACTAGCACTTCTTTTAGTCGACTGATCTATGCACAACTGCACAGATTTGATAATCTTCTCGCATATACTCGCTTGTACTCATGTTTCTCTCCCTTAGTTATGTCCAACGAGTTAGAAAACTCCAATTTCATCTTCTCCCCCCACACTTAGAAGCTATCTTTTCCTCTCTTGTTAATATGGTAAAGATTTTCTTGTCCGTGTGAGATTCTCTCTCTTTCTAGTTTTGGATTGAAATGCTATTGCATGGAATCGTCATGTTATTCCACGCTCCCGGTGTGACATATTATCAACAAACGTAATAAATTGTGAAAACAATTGTCTCATTTCTTATTATTTAAGTATGTTCCTGTTTCAATGAACATTTTCAACCGATTTTCTCATTTTAGAGCTATGCTCCAACTTTCAATGAATAAAGAATGCACTTATTTTCTTATCTGCAAATAAGATGCAAGTATGTACTCATTTGTTAGTCCTATCATCAAACCTTGCTGTTTCCATAATTATTTTCGTAACTAGTATTTCCTCCATTATGTCCTCTCAAAATTTTCAATCATTATACCCTTAGAAAGCCTCAACCAAGCTTTAGCTTTGGGGCACCACTAGTAGTGGGAAACTGGAAATGAACTGACTAGATATTTAGCTAACAAGTATGAGGACATGGTGGATTCCAATATTCCACTACTCAATATAGGTCATTGATGAGATATCTCAGTAAAAGCTCTAAATTTGAACTCTCTTTTGTTAATCAATATTCCAATTTTTAGAAAGAAAAAGAAAAAAAATTGTGAGAGTTCCTCTTCCTTCACCTCATTTTTTTTTTTTTTTTTTTTTTACAAACTATGGTACATATGAATACATTAAGTAGCATTTTCGAGGCTTGTTTGCAGCTTTGGCTTCAGCTCATGGATCTCCTGCGGCGAAAACTCAGAAGATGCTTGAATCTACTTGTATCAGAAAACCACCTTTGAAACTATTCTCGAATAGCTCCTGAATCCGAAGAGGCCTTAGGATGATGCTGCCTTGGCTGCACCCACAGGGTTGGCATCATTATCAGCACCCTCCCTCCCTCCTTTTCTGCGGGGGTTCTCACCTTGCTCTTGATTTTTCACCATTACTGGTTTGAACTGAAAGAATGAAGCAGCATTCAGTGACGAAAAAAAAAAAAAGAATATATTTGAAAAAAGTCATGGTTTCATCAACTTAATAGACATTTGGCACATAGAAACACTGTGACAAAATATTTGCCGATGACTGGAAAATTATTGGATCACTCCTGAGTAGGGGTGCCATCGGATCGGATACGGATCGGATATTACCTTTACCATATTCATATCCGCACCCAACCTTCGGATACGGATACGGATACGGATATTGGCGGATGTGAAAAAATGATATCCGTATCCGCCAAAATCGGATATAAGATATAAATCGGATATTAGCAGATCGGATGCGGATACTAATCGGATATGTAAAAAATGGATATGGTTAAAGATAAATTAAACGGAAATACTTATATTACTTTTTATCTCATCTACTACAATATTAAATGTGATACATACTATGATATTATTGTGTACATATCAATACATTCATCATATTCATTGTCATTCAACTTCTATAACAATAAATTACACGTCCTCCGGTGCTAAATGCCGATTCGAATGCCATGGTTGATGTCGAAATACTCAAAATATCTTGTGGTACTCTTGCAAGAATCGAATACTTTCCACTATTACTTTTTCACCAACTCAAAATATCAAAATTTAATGCCTTATTTCATTGAAGAATAGTCTCCTCCATACCGATATCATTATGAAGCACGCAACATTCGGATATCGGATCGGATACGTATAAGATATTATGTTTACCATATCCGTATCCGCACCTACCTTTCGGATACAGATACGAATACGAATATTGACGGATGTGAAAAAATGATATCCGTATCCGGATTGGAGGCGGATTCGGATGCGGATATCCGCGGATAATCCGTATCCGGTGGCACCCCTACTCCTGAGGCTTCACTCAGTTAATTAGAGTAATATGCTGATTTCCTATCTCCATCTCATCTCCATCTTCATCAAAGTATTCTTGTAAAATACTGGTCAGTCACCTGTCGCGGACTTGTTCTTCTGATTCAGACCCCCATGTACATCAGGATATGATCAGAAATATATGCATGTTACTGTGTATCAATGAATAATTTCCAAACTTGGTTTATGTATTTCATTTCTTTATCTGAGATTTGGATTTCCAAAGCTATGTACATACAAGAAAAACAAGTTAAATAGACCTGTGTGTGAAGCCAAACCTGGTAAATAGAATAAATAACATTTCTCCGGATTTGTGCCATCATCTCTAAGAAAAGATTATAGCCTTCGAGCTTGTACTCAATCAGGGGATCCCGCTGTGCGTATCCTCGTAAGCCCACAGCTTGCTGTACGAACTTGAGGGCTTGCAGGTGTTCCTTCCATAGCCGATCGATGTTTCTCAGAACAAGGAACCTCTCTGCTTCCTTCATCAGCCCAGGAGCTTCCCTCTCCACTCTCCTCTGAAATTAGATTGTGATTGTTAGAAACGTAACACAAAATAGACATAATAAATATGAGATAAAAATACAAATGATTCATGATGACACAAAGCAATGGTGTATGAACAGTTCACAATCTCATCAAGCTTAGTCCTGTTGGTACCCAAAAAAGAAAAAGGGGAAAAAAAAATCAATCAAGTCATCTCCAAAGTAGTAACTCACAGTTTTCTGGAAGTATGCTTCCCGCCCACGGTAACGAAGGTACTCCCTTAAGTCCTCATAGCTCGAACAGTTACTTTGCAACAACTCTGGTGTCAAATCATTCATCAGATAGCAGTACCTGATAATTGATTACAGTTGGACAATGTAAATGATCATTACAAATGATGACTGAGATACTCTTTTAGAGTAAAAGCTTGAGAAACCAAGCTATGATTGGCCAGAGCATCATATTTTTGCTTTGCCCAACAGGTGAATTTCATACACGTTATACAAGATTTTACTTCCTGTTGCAGTTTGGCGATAAGTTTATCAAGATCCCAGCTTTCCTTTGGAACATCTGACCAATATGGCCTGTACAGATAATGAGAAAAGCCACCAGGGCAATTTAGTTACACGGAATACATTGATACATATTCAACAGTGATTTTGCATAGGTATGATGTTGAATTATTCAGAATTTATATTCAATACAGCTGCCAGCTATGAGCTTTGAGATCCATGTTACCTCTAAGATGTCATCCATAGTCAACTCAGAGTACTTTACAATAAGGGCTTGAAGGTTATCAGATTCAAGGGCCCGCCTTCTTTCTGTGTAAACCCGGTCTCTCTGGCTGTTCAATACCTCATCAAATTCAAATAACTGCTTTCTTATATCAAAAAAGTAGTTTTCAACCTTCCTTTGAGCCTCATCTAATGCCTTTGTCAGCATTTTCGATTCAATTGGAAGGTCTTCAACTCTAAAAGCTCTCATCAAACCCTGCACTTTGCATGGTTGGTGTTTTGGATATAATCAAAGTCAGCTGTCATATAAACATGGATTCTCTCAACTGGAACCAAAGAATGTTATATGTGACTAAAAATATGTATATGATATATATTTGAAATCCATCCGGGTATCCCCAGACCGCTTAGCGCAACCCCGACTAATCTCGTGAGACATGTGCATCCTGCCCTAAGAAGTTTCCCTATACATGTCTGGGTAAGTCGTAGGAATAAATTGTTGGGGGCAAATGCCCAACAAGATATTCGAACCGACGACATGCTAGAGAGCAAACCCACGATCTAACCAGTCGAGCGCCCCCTTGAGCGCGCGCACGCACACACACACAAGGATTGTCACCAAGTCTTCCCTTTGGGATGTATAATTTCTGGCTCAATGATCAGTACAGTTCCTGTGTCTAAACTCATATTCTTTACGATTAACCTGGCTTTTCTCTTTGTCAAATCTCTCATAAAGTATCTTGGAATGACTGCTCCATGGTTGCATAAGCTTAAAGTGTAATGTGATCCATATAACATAAATTGGCTTTCTTAGTTCTCGTCTAATTTGTTATTTTTTGGGCAGGTAATCTTTCAATGCCAAAACAAAATAAGAGTAGATTTATCAGCATTTTCTTACTGTAGCTTGTGGTGGTGCAGATTCTATTGTGGGATTGCTGGGCAATTGGCCATGGTTCCTGTTACAGCAGAGGATTTAATTAGCTAATGATCACCCCAACCCAAGAAAACACACACACACACACACACACACACACACACACACAATACACACTCCCCAAACCACCCCACCCTGGTAGTACGTTTGATGTTCTGTTGTTGGTTTTGTTCTTAAATCTGTAACTGAAGAGTTGTTCTGTGAAACTAGGATATAGATGATTGCTCAGTTGTTTAGTCTTTTATGTTTTAGGAAGACTTCTTTCTAATTTGTAAGTACTCTGTATTAATGAATTTTATATATTTTTATGGATGGGGCTTTTAGCTCCACCTTAGGTTTTTAAAAATTAAATAATTATAATAAATAACATAAACTGAACTTCATATGAATTGGACAAAACTTCTGGTTAAGATGTGGAGACTGCAGGTGCATGATTATGATGGCATAACTGTTCAGAAGTACAAGTTCATAGCATGATGACACGGTAAAAGTTTAGGATAAAATTTCAGAAAATATTAGAACAAGTTCTACTAGCACTACAATTGCAAAACAAAGTCGTTATGCATATTAGTAAAGGTTTTAGCTCTGAAAGATTAACTGTTCAGAGAGACTGCTAAGATTTCAGAAAACCTTAATATGCATATACTTCAACCATTAGAATAAGTTCAAGAATTAAAAATTATTTTCTCCAAAACAGTCTTCTCTTTCAATAAAGGGGATAAAAGTTTAAGACGAGTAAGATTTCAGTAAACATGAAGAATTAGAGTATCAGCATAAGGATAAACCTGCCATAAAAACTACTGACAAATACATCCCTAGGACCCTAGATATTCAACTCAGTTGAAAATAATATATTGTCACAGATAAAAGAAAAACCTCTAAGATAACATTTTAATCATCAAATTCACCCTACTCGCTCTATGCCAAAACTATTAATCTTTTAAAGATTCTGCAAGTTTTAAGAACCAGTAATCCATGAAAATCAGATTCAGCTTCGTAAATGGAGTTTGATTGCCAAAACAATATTATTAGATCTGACCATTAGATTTTAAAAAGAAAAATGCTGACTGCTACACTAAAGCATTACATGCGCACACCATTAATTTCACCATGTGTGTCTGGATATTTACTTCAAAAATATCACAACAGTGAAGCAGCAAAACAGTATTGTATTAAAAATCTAGAGAAAATTAGCGAGAACCTGTATTCTGTCTCCACCAAAATCCGAAAGATGTTATCCTCTAGATTAAGAAAGAGCCTAGAGCTTCCTGGATCCCCTTGCCTGCCACTTCGACCACGAAGCTGAATATACAGGAGGATATAGTTTAACAAATAACTAATGGCACTGTGAAAGTAAAGAATACTAAACAGACTAGGCAATGGGTGGAAGAGGAGAAACATGGAAAAAAAAAAACACTTGCAAAAAGGTAAAATTCTTGACATTCTATAAGCGTAATTCATGATGAGATTCTGACCTGATTATCTATTCTACGTGATTCATGACGCTCCGTCCCCACCATATGAAGTCCACCTGCTGAAACAACCTACAAATAGAACAACCAATTATTGTTGCCTATGCTATCTTTATCAACATCAAAATAATTGTTGTTTTGCTGGTTAGTTAGAGAGAACCTTCTTTTTTTCCTCTTCAGTATAGACCTTGTACTCAACCATTTTTTTGAATGCTTCTCTTAGTTTTGCTATGACCTCATCTTTAATCGGTCCCTACAATGAGGACATCAAAAACCATTAACATACACCACAACCGTCACCATTAATCATGAAAATTGAAGAACAGAACAATGTCATTTACTAAGGGGAAAAAATACCATCAAAAAAATTATAATTAGTATAGCAAGAGATATTGAAGCAGGCAGACAACTGAATTCTTATTCTAGCTAGTAGTGTCCAGTTAATTTCTAAGGTGCTGTTAAGTCAAGAAATATAGCAGAATAAGGGGAGTATTAATCCCACCTTCTTGCAGCTGGATATAGGGGCATTAATCCATTCTAAGTCTAATCATCTTTATCTTTTAAACTTTGGTTTTTTGGGGGAACTGCTATTCCTAGCCCAGAACTGGAAGAGGACATTGAAAACATCCTTGGCAACTGGAAGAGGTCATTCCTCCCACTAAATCTCTATTCAACTCTGACCCAAAGATATATTAAGATATGAATGGGGAAATGAAAAAACCACTATTTCACCAAGGATATTCTCATCAGAACCAACATATTTAACGTAAGTTGCCTATAGAAACCATGTGAATAAACAAAAGCCAACAAGTTTCTGCTGCTGTAAATGAACAATTTACAATTGGAAGCAGAATACTGTCCACCATCTAACCCATTGTTTCTTATCTGGAGCCCAAAATCATCTACTACCATGATTTAATAATGTATTTTGATTATATGAATTATTGCACAAGTTTATCTAATTAGGACCAAAAGTACATTAGATTCAGCTTCCTATTCAACTTAAATTTCAATAGCTTCTAGCGAACTGTCGTGAAATAACAATAGCCATCGCTCAGGAAAACGGCCTTTCTCCATGCAAATTTACCTTTTCACATGAATATGATATCTCTCTTCTGCTTCAAGCTCGGTTAGTGATCTTTGGCCCCACGTTTCTACAGCAGATTCCACTGCAGCCTTGGCCAATGATACCGTCTCTTTAGAAAGGTCACACGGGAATAGACTTTCCTTCACCTGCATAAATCAAAGAAATGAGGTCAAGTGAGTAACAATTTGACTCTCCTTCCACCAAAATTAATAAAAATGTACAAATCATAATTGCACCTGCCAAGTTTTCTTCGGTGGAAGTTTCTTCACAGATACGAACCCTTCTATAGGCTTGAAACCTCTGTAGCATTTATGTCATCTCAGAAACAATTGTGTAACAAAAATATTGTCATACATGACAATTCTATGAAGTTGGCAGCCTCGAACATTTAGCATTAATATTTTTTGCAGGTTGAATGAACTAGTGTCAAAATGGAGTAATAGAAGCTAGTGGCGAATGTAGCACCCATACTAAGATAATTTACTTGTATGAAACACAAGCTTGATTCTTCTGCATGACAAACTGGAGCTGGAAATAACACTCAACCAAGGACAAATTTGCAAATGACTTATCTATCAATGCTAAATTGATCACGTTCGGATATGAGCTATATTGATCACACATTGGGAATAGCACTCAACCAAAAGATGCCTTCTGAACTTCATTTGTCAATCAGCATAGGTGAAATTGCATAAGACAAGATCCGTATGTAGAGAGCAGAAAATATTCGCAAAGAGCGTGAAGGAGGCTAGGGGATAAGATATAGCTGAACTATGGATGCGATTGTTAGCAGAAAGGACAGCTTGAAACACTAGATATCCATACGCTCAAGGGCCTTCCAATTTGAGTTAGTTTTGGGTCCGTAGTGGTCTATGGCCAAAGACTGGTGCTCAATTATTTAAGACAAAAGAATAATTTAAATGATAAATGAATTTTGACAATTAGACAAACCAATCATAACAGACTTGTACTGAGAAGACATAACTAGGAGCAGACTATCGAATGGTACAAAAGATACATAACCATTTAATGGCAATCCATCTAAACTAATTCTCTCATTAATACATCAAAGTTTGTAAGACTTGAATACCTCGGCATAAGCATCTCACGAAGCTTTAATCTTGCAATAAATTCTGCATTGCCCCCAAGAATGATATCTGTTCCCCGTCCTGCCATATTGGTAGCTATGGTTACAGCCCCCAGACGACCACTCTATGCTACTATTTCTGCTTCCCTCTCAACATTTTTAGGTTTTGTATTGAGGACCTACAAAATTTAGAGGGGGAAAAACTAAAAATAAATAGAGAGAGAGACCTCGATATAGAAAAGTACTTGACCAAAATGAATGAGAAAAACTTGTTGTCATCATCATCATCATCATCATCATCATTTAAGCCTGCTGCCATCAAGATGGGGTTGGCTATGGAGCAAAACTCAGCTAATGATTTCAAGTTTTACAATCAGTCGTTGACCTGAGTGGCAACCCTTTAATCATTAGTGTCAACTTCCTCATCAAGGAAATATTAATGCTTTTATGTTACTAAGAAAATGGCCCTTAGTCGAGCAGCGTCGGAGAAAAGGATTCATGTAGACAACCCGAAAAAAATTTGGGATAAAGGCTTTATTGTTGTTCCTGACAAGTAAATTATGGACAAGAAAGGGGGTAGCCGTAACCCTAAAAGATTAGTTCGCGTCCTCAGACTCTCATAGACTTAGAAAAAGTCTAGAAGGGGGGAAGACGATAAATATGCTATACTATAATTTCTGCTTGGCCATCATTTTGCTTATTTTCAATTTTTCCTATTTTATATTCAGTTATGTTCTGAGATTAGCCAAACTTTCGACATTAATTTTTCTTTTTCAGGATCTTTCTTTAGGCCTATCATTTCAGTTTGTCTATTCGAGTAGGATTATCGCTGGCAAACCAAATTTCACCTATAATTGACCAAGTATTGTCAACAAACCCAATTTCACTTAAAAATTGACCAAGTATACAATCATTAGGATTGTGTTTCCTGAGGAGACTAACAGACCTAGTCAGGATGATGAGTAAGGTGTTACCAGTATTTAGATGTAAATATAAACATCCGCTAAGATCGCTTTACATGAACTCTTCCTAAAAAGGATGTACACCAGCAATTTGGATTCCAGCCTGAAGGTGTTGTACTGTGTATTATAGGATAGATTCAATGATTCACTAGGGTCACTTTTTGTGAACTCTCTCTACAAATTATTTTGGTCATTGTTCCATATTGATAGCCCATGCACGAACATGCTGATTCCTGTGTGCTCACTATTCATGGTGAAGGCTTTTGGTGCATGTTGTTTAGCTAACCATATGATTAATGAGACTAGGAGAGGAATAAGCACCAATGTAGAAGGTGGAGGGAGGCTTTGGACTTTGAAGGATTTAGAATTAGTACAACGAAAATTGAATATATAGAATATAACTTTAACAAAATTATGAGAAAGAAAGAGCATACAGTACAAACTGATGGTCAAGAAATAACTCATAGTGTAATGGATCAATCATTCATCAAGATTGTGACATCAAGAAAAATGTGGTTCATTGAATAAAAGGAGATAACTTATGAACATCAATAAAGGAGGTAGACAAGAA
The DNA here is from genome assembly GCA_038442645.1 of Agave tequilana. NCBI lineage: Eukaryota > Viridiplantae > Streptophyta > Magnoliopsida > Asparagales > Asparagaceae > Agave > Agave tequilana. Next base: position 44,396 of record JAVJIF010017367.1, read on the forward strand.
TAACACGTACTAAAACTATAGTAAGAAAATCAATGAAAATGTCATCAATACCACATGGCACAAACTAAAACTATACTGCAGGAAAAAAAATCCTTGTCATCTGTTTCAATCAAAAATGATTCTAAAGTAGATGTCTGCATGGTATACACACGACTCACCTCATGAGGGATCCTAGCATCACGCAATTGTTCTGACAAGGAGTCACTTTGCTCCACACTAGTTGTACCAACAAGCACTGGCCGCCCAGTCTTGTGCATTCGAGAAATCTCTACCAAAACGGCGCGCCACTTGCCCGTAGTTGCCTTAAAAACTACATCAGACTCATCCTGAAAAAAATAAAAAGATTAATTTAGATTTACACTTTTGAAAAAAAAATATTTGGTCATTTTACAAGTTACAAATGATTAATTTTGAAGGATTTGAGTTTTCATAGTTGCTGAAACATAAAACAGCACAGTTCCAACAAAATATGTAATGATTCAATGTGGTTAAGATCAAATAATCCCGTATTCCAATATATTAATCCATTGACTGACAAGATGAAACATGCTCCTGTACGTTCCCAATTATTGGTGTGCGACCCAAGTCTTCATCAAAGCACACAGCTACATACTTGACAATATGCGCTTAATATGACATAGTGTACTTAAAACTTGGCACATTAGCAAGAAAATAACACCTATGAATGCATACCTCAAATACCTCCTAATATGATGCTATCTTCATTAGTTTTAATAATGATAATGACATCTTCTTAGGCTTAACGGACAATTTTGGAAATCACCTAGAGGGAGGGTGAATAAGTGATGGCTATTACAACTAGGCAATTATGAATTACAATGTGGAATTAAAAACTAGCTAACAATATATCAATCAATTGAGCAAGTGTATAGCAATAGCAAATGGAGAGAGTTGAGTTGAGAGAGAAAATTCCAATCACAAACACGGGAGAATTGTTTTGAGGCTCGAGTCGCTTGCTTTACGTCCCCGCCTTCACCACAATGAAGGATTTCACTATAATCGATCCGGCAAGATCCCGTAACACTTACAAATTCTCTCGAGAAATCTTAGACCCTCGAGTCTTTCACTTGTTCCCGCAAGAACAATACACGCGAACCTGCAAGCTCAACCGAGGTCACAACCTTAACTTCTTGGATTACAAAGGTAGAACACTTGGTGATCAACTCCTTGATCACAAACAAAATCACTCTCACAAACAAGAATCCGATAGGATAGATGGAGAAATGAAAGCTCAAGTTTGTGTGAAAAAACTAGATAGATTGGAAGTAGAGAACTCAATAAAATCTCTTTTGAAAAACTCAAGAGAAGCACTCTTGAAAACTCTTTTTGATATGAAATTGAAACTCTAAAACTTATTGAGAAAACTCTGTTGAAGATTGAAAAATAAGCTCTTGAAAATCTTTTGAAAACTCATCCCAAAAACCCATATATATAGGCTAAAACAAAAACTAGTTGTTAGAGTCAAACAGGGCGAGAATTGGCCTGGCGGTCGGCCGAGTGGTTGACCGAGCCCAACTCCAAATAGCACAACTCTCTGACGGTCGACCGACCGATCGACTAGAAACCCTAAACAGAGAGCAGAGATACTTGAAAACTCTTTTATCTCTTGATTTAAATTGTGTAAAACTTGTTCACCCACACAATCTTGGAGCTTCCATGCTCTGATACCAATTGAAATCACCTAGGGGGTGAATAGATGATGTGCTAATTTAATACGGAATTTGAAACTTATATACTAACTAAAACTAACACACAAATGATAACCAAAGAGTAAAGCCGAATTTTCGATAAAAGGCTCTAGAATTTCTCCTTAAATTTCTCTTGATTAAGAATTGAGGTGCTTAATTGCTCTCTTGATACTAACTAATGTAAGCACATGAAACTACATCAAGCATATAAAGATAGACAAATAATAAGAGCATGCAAGATATAAACACAAGTTAGTAGAGTAGAGAGAAAGATGAGCAATCGCAAACACGTGAGAATTATTTCGAAGTTCAAGCCACTTGCTCTACGTCTCCGCCCTCACCGCAATTAAGAATTTTCTCTAAAATCGATCCAGCAAGATCACTCGGTGCCGCAACACATACAAGTTCTCTCAAGAATTCTTGAACCCTTAAGTCCCTTACTTGTTCCCGCAAGAACAATACACACGAGAACAGGCAAGCTCAACCGAGGTCACAACCTCTGACTTCTTGGATTACAAAGGTAGAACACTTAGTGATCAACTTCTTAATATACAAAACCATTTTCACAAACAAGGATCCTATATGATGATGTAAAAATGAATGCTCAAGCTCATGTGAGAAAACTAAATAGATTGGAAGTAGAAAACTTAAGAAAATCTCTTTGAAAAACTCAAAAGAAGCACTCTTGAAAACTCACTTTTGATATGAAATTGAAACTCTAAAACTTGTTGAGAAAACTCTGCTGAAGATTGAAAAATAAGCCCTTGAAAATCTTTTTGAAAATTCATCCTAAAAACCCATATATTTAGGCTAAAACAAAAACTAGTTGTTAAGGTCAAACCAGTGTTTTAAATGTCAGATATCAGGGAAATGTCGGATGTCGTAATCGGATGTCGAATTTTAAATTTCGGAGATATTTCGGGGCCATCTAGTAAATTTCGGACGTCATGACGGATAACAAATATATATCCTAGATGTCTTAAATAATGTAATTTTAAAATTCTTATCAAAGTAATACATACACAACTTATGCAAAACTACATAAATATGTTTAGGATAGTTATTCTTAACTTAAACATTTTGTATATATTCACTAATCCATTGTTAAAATTTCTCAATTGCTCCAACTTTCAAGATCAATCAACATAACGAGTTTTCCCGAAATGTCGGCCTACATTTCGGGAAAATGTCGGCCGATATATCGGATTTTTCCTGAAATGTCGGCCGACATTTTCCAAAATGTCATTTCAAATGCGGGTGGGGATGTGGCGGTGAGGGCTTGAAAACGAAATGTCGGCCGACATTTCGGAAATGTCGGCCGACATTTAAAACACTGGGTCAAACAGGGCCAGAATTGGCCTGGCAGTCGATCGGGCGGTGGACCGAGCCCAACTCTAGAGAGCACAGCTCTCTAGGGGTCGACCGACTGGTCGATCAAAAACCCTAAACAGAGAGCAGAGATATTTTTACAATCGACCGGTCGGTCGACTGACATGCACAAGCACAAAGTTGTGCATATCCGGTCGACCGGACAGTCGATCAACATAGCACTCAACTTTGGCTAGCGGTCGACTGGCTTAGCCCAAAACTTGATTTTTCTTTCTATTTAAAAATACATTTTTAAATTTTTTGAATCCAAATAAATCTCTGTGAAATCTACAAAAATAAGTTCATATAAATACATATGAGCACAAATATGTGTGATCAAAAATCCAACACATATTACAAACATGTGAATTTCTTTTCGATTTAAGAACTACAATTTTAAAACATACTATATTAAAAATTGTTTTTTCCAAAAACTAAACTTTAAATGGAAAATCAAGTTTTTTTCAAAAACTTGTATAAATACAAAAACAAGTATTTCCAACTCATTTGAAGCACAATGTGTGTGGATAGAATCCAACAAACATATAAAACAACATGAACTTGTTTTTGATGAAATCTACTCCTAAAACTAAAAATGAGTTAAACTAAAATCAAAACTTTTGTATGTGTAAGTGTATTAGCTTGAGCAATCAAAACTAATCTAAACTTTACACAAATTCTAAACTTACAAACTCTATACTCAAGTCTTCTTATTGATCTTCTTCTCCATGTTGACTTGATCCAAACTTGATTCCTTGAGTTAGACTCTTTCTTGAGGTCTTGATATGATTTTTATGCTTGAATTCTTGAATTAACATGCGTTAGTTTTAAAACTTGACTTTGAATCTTTTGTTGAAGCAAAACACCAAACTTAGATCTTAATTGAATATCTGAAACTTAATAAACACAAGACATTAGTACTATAACTACATGAGTTAATCACCATCAAAACTAGAATGATGGACATTTGAGCCAACAATTATAACCCTCGCCTCCATGAATTATTCTTTTCAACGAACCGCTGAAGATAATGCATCTCCATGAGGACTCTGTTCAATACCAGTAGAAAAAAACATAATATGATAAGACAAATAGCTTTTTCAACCAAAAAAAGTAGCAGTTCATAGTGTAAGTACTCCAAATAATGTTAAATTATTAATACTAAAAAGGTCACATAATAAATAAAATTTGATAAATGTTACTATTCCAAGAGGTTTGGTTTAGTAGTAATTGCTAATTACCATGATTACCTTTATGCATCATTGTATAGTATTGTTTAACATCTCATTCACAATAGGTTGTGAATCAACAAATACCACATCTCTATGTACGCAGATGCACTATTAATGAGGCCCCAAAATCCATTGTGACAAATGTAGGTTAGAGCTAAATTCTGCCTTAGACCCCCTTTCTGACTCTTGACCTAGTGAACCCTCAATGAGGGATGTGAAACGGGCCGGGTCCGGTCTGTCCCATCCCGGACCTGGGGGGTCAAGGCCCGGGCCGGGCCAAGCCTGGGGCCTCCCGCATTTCCTGGGTGGCCCGGTCAGGCCCGGGCCCGGGCCCGGGCCCCCTCGGGGGGGACTCAGGCACGGCCCGGAGTCCCGTCCGAGCTGGGCCCAGGCCAACCCGGGTTTAATTAGTAATAAAAAATTTTAAAATAGTTTTTAAGTTCTAAAAATTCTTTAAAAGTCTAAAAAAATCTTTTAAACTCACAATTTTGGACAAAATTGAGACAAGTTGTAAAATGCAAATGTATTTTTTTATTAACACTCCAATATATTGGATAAATTGATACAAATACAAAATGAACTATATAGATTAAAAAGAAAATATAAATTGATAAAAATACAAATGTATTATATAGATTGAAATTGAAGTATAATTGATAAAAATACAAGTACGAAAGATCTTCATTTTTTCAATCTTCTTCTGAAGAGTCTTCAATGATTTCATTTACTTGAGAGAGCTTGATCACTTGAGAACTTGAGCACTTGAGAATTAAGATTTTTTAGAGATTTTTAGAGTTTTTTTTTTTTGTGATGAAATAAAGTGGGGAAGAGTGGGTATTTATAGAGGGGAAGAGGTAGTTAAAATGTAATTTTTTTGCAAAAAAATAACATTTGAGCCAATGTACCCGTTGGGGGTTTGTAAAAAAATTACAAAAAAACCCCAACGACTATATTATGGGCCAATTATAGCCGTTTGGGGGCTTGTAAAATAAAAATACAAAATCCCCTCCCCCACACGCCAACTGCTCTTAAAAGAGTCGTTTGCCTTCCAGGCCAGGCCGGGAGGGCCGTGGGCCACGTTCTCCAAACCCGGGCACGCCCTGGGTTTTGGGACAAGCCCGGGCCAGGATGGGCCCGGGCCAACCCGGGACGGCCCTGTGCGGGTCGGCGGGCCCACCCGGGCTCATTCGCATCCCTGCCCCCAATTCCAATGTGCCACAAAAAGGTTATACAACTTACTTTGCTTTGGTTTAAAGCATTTCATTACTTTAGCCCCTCGTCCTCCCTTTCACTCCCTCCATCCCTCTCTTTCAGGATTTTTGCAAGGACATCATGGAAACGAAACCATTTTCAGCCATCCATTTCTGCCAGAAGATATGTTCGTCTTGTCCTCTAACGCCTAGAACTAGCTCGACTGGTTTGTCTTGTTTATGGTCAAAACAGGTCAAATATAGCCAAAGGCAATACAATTAAAACAACCTCTGCTAGGAAGGCAGTCATTCGCCAATAAACAAGTAACAAACACATTCCATAAAATAGTTGCAAGTGATTTACATTTAAACAATCAAATGGCTAGCTGAGCTCTGAGCTCAAGTATGTTTTTCTGATGTCAGGCCCAGCAAACTATGAGAGTAAGACATAAACGATAACCAACAAATCTTCCTTCTACATACTCAAATTTCAAACAAATTTTAATACCTTTCTCATCATGGGCCTGTTTGTCGGAACAATGGTAACTTTCAGCTTGTATATGCTCTCAAATTCTGTACTTTCAGTAGCTGCAGTTCCAGTCATGCCACAGAGTTTCGGAAACTGGCAGTTAACACAAAATGTGTCTGGAAGTGTGAGGTTAAAGCATAGTATTTTTATGATGCTTGGTCGTGCTGGCATATTGAAGTTCCTTACTGAACAGGTCAAAAAAGTTGCCACCCACTGGCAGAGAAGATTTGATAACATGTTTCCTAATTGAGTTCATGTGTGTAAGTTTTTGTGGAAGTGGCAGTTTGTGCGGGGGGGATTTGATAGGGGTGGGATCAATCAGTGGGTGGGAAACCACAAATGATTGTCTCACCTGAAGAAAAAAGTTTTGATAACTAATGGATGCAAGTGTGACTGTTTCATTCTGAATCGGCAAACCTTCTTTTGCTTCCACTGCCTGATGAAGCCCATCACTCCAACGCCTGCCCTGCCAAATCAATAGAAAAAAGGCATTCAAGTGTCCTTTTGAACCTAAAAGGTCAAGTAAATAGTACAGAATTGAAATAACTGGATGTTCCCTGAAAGACAGGAACTCACGAAACAAAACATAGCTATATTGTAATTGCATCATTTTTTTTTTTAATCTGAAATTTGAATCAAATTGTAGAGATTCTAACAGGACTAGCAATATTTTTGAAGTCCCCAAAATACAAGAATGACATAAATTACCAACCCCTAAAAGGTACATAGATTTTAGCACCCTAAACAACATAAAATGTAACGAGCTGATTAATCTTTTTGTCAACTTATTCTATACAATCTTTAACAAAAACTAAATCGAGTCAATCATTCCTAAGAAGAAGTCCTCAACAGTGCTAGCAATTTGAGAAAAAAGAACTCACTTGCATGACTCTACCTGTAAATTCATCCACGATTAGAACCTCCTTACTACGAACAATGTAGTTTACATCCCTAAGAAATAGCTCCTTTTCTTTGATGGCATTTAAAACAAATGAAGCCCATTGTTCTCGAGGATCATAAAGATCCTTTACGTCCAAAATTTCCTCAGCATCCTCATAACCCTGTTCTGTGAGTAGAACAGTTTTTGCTTTTCATCTACCTGATATACGAACCAGTTTCAGAAAAAGATCAACAAACGTCATTGTTTATCTATTTAGCAATATGTACTGCGCACCATTAGCATTTTACCTGATTTGATATTATATTGTATATCTAGCTAACATTTCCTGCTTTTTTTTTTTCCTAAACGGAAGAAGAAAAGTTTGTCTTGCATATTAGGATCATATTATATTACTCAGTGTTGTTAATAAGAGGTGCAGAGTAATTTTTTGGTATGCCAATTAACCCAAATTTCACAAGATGGAGACCAAAGTCTCCACTTCTTACAGTACAATGCAGATCACGCTCAAAAGCTGCTGCAATCTTTGCTGCTTTGTAGTACCGGTTACTAGGCTTTTCTGCAATGCCTGAGATGATCAGAGGTGTTCTTGCTTCATCAATAAGGATAGAATCAACCTCATCAATCACACAGTAACTAAAGCCCCGCAAGACAAGCTCATCAATGCTCTGTAATTACAAAAAGAAAAAAGTCAAAATTCTGCAGGGAAGCCCTCTATAGATATCCAAATTCAGAGTAAAAACATTTAAGATATTCGATGAGGAAAATTAATTTGACAAAGGATAGATGGACTAAGTAACAGTCTGAAGGTCATTAGAAATCAAGTATTATACTTTCCGTGGCAAGATTGTCTCTTAGGTAATCAAAGCCAAGTTCACTGTTGGTGACATATGTTATATCGCACAAGTAATTTTCCCTTCTTTGCTCGCTCGACATATTCTCTGCCAACATAAAATATCAATAAGATGGGAGGGAAGTCACAGGAGTCTACAACAAATGATACAAAATAAACGAATGCAAGCAACTGACATTTGCTATAGAACGCTAATAAGATAATCAAAATGAAAAAATATACAAGCATATGGTTAGTATAGGATTGAGTGAAATTGACAATTCGTCACAAGCAGATACACGTCCTTATTTCAGGGTCAATATGTAAGTCAGATATAACAGGTTGCAAACAAAGGTTGAGTCAAGTTGGATTTTCATTCAATTCCAACCAAGATGGGGTCTATTTGGTAACCACAGACAAACAAGTGAAATGCTATTTTAGTGCCTCCATTAATCCATATATCTAACTGGTCTAGTTTATCTGCAAATAATTTTTGTTAATGCCCCCTAGTTGCTACATGTTTTTACTGCATGATACTATGTATACTCAGACTATCAATGGTTTAGAGGAAAAAATGCATGATTCTGACAATCTGATGATAACTGTAAATTTCAAATGGAAACAATAGCAGTCAGTGCAACTGCAAGGAAGAGACATACTTTGCGGAACTGACATCACGTGAAAATGTTTTCTAATAGTTTTCAACTGAAAAAATATATATATAGACATTGAGAATGCTATAGCATGCATGACTACAGGATGCCACATACGTTGGATTAGGCCAACCTGCAGTCCCAGAAATCGAGGTACTTGACCAACCCACTCACAATCTCGACGAGCAAGATAATCATTTACAGTGACAACATGCACTCCTTTCCCACTCAATGCATTCAGATAAGCTGGAAAAATAGCCACAAGTGTTTTCCCTTCTCCGGTCCTCATCTCCGCAATTTCCCCTTTATGAAGAACCATACCACCTGTATGAGCAAAATTGCAAAGGTCAACACTATGAACACAAATGCTTTTGTTTGAATTACAGTCGACAGAAGCAAGAATGTCTTGTTTTATCAACACAACTAAAACATGTTGGAATTGAAGAATATGAAGGCGAATCTTCGAGTTGAATTATGGCAAGAACCGTTGATCGAATCAACTGGATGATGGTTGGAGTGTGTTCTCCTTCCATTGGGGATGAACGTGGTATATTCACATGTTCAATTCCGACTTCGAATGAATGAGATATTCAAGTCCAAAGATTGCCTAATTCAAAGCCAAATGGGACTAAAGGTAGCTAAAAGCATTTAGTCCCACATTGGCCATGGGATTTAAGTTTGTGGTGTATATATAGAGAAAATTGAGAACAAAGGGCGTGCCCTTTGGGTACTTGGAGTTTTCGCGCGCGAAAAGGAGGGAATTATGCTCGCACATGCGTGCGCGCGCGCGCCGCCGCTGGCGGCGGCCGGCCGGCGCCGGTGCCGGTGCCAGGCTCGGGCTCGGGACCGGGTCCGGGTTTGGGTTTGCGTTCCCTACCTGACCTGGTTCTTTTTGAATCGGGTCTCGAAGTATGGGCCGAACCAGCTCCGCTCCCGAACCGGACCGAACCCGCTCCGCTGTCAGGTTGCGAACCTGTTGGACTGCCAACGGTTGCGAACCAGTTGGACGCCCAAAGGTTGCGATGGTTGGGTCGAAAGGTTGCAATCTTTCAGTCCTGTTGGCCCCTCTTGGAGTGCTATATAAAGCACTCCAAACTCTCAATTAAAAAAACACAGAAAACACCAAATTCCAAACATCTCTCTCTCTATTATCTGAGTTCTGATCTGCGCGAAGTGATTTTCGGCGTTCTGAACTGTGCTTCCAGCGTGAAGTAGGAAAGCGGCTTCCAGCGAGAAGTGGGAATCCGAAGCGACTTCCAAAGGAGATTCTGCAAAATTGTTCTGAAAGAGGAATCAGAAAATTCAACAGATTCTTTTATAAGAATTGTTGTCTGAATCTGGTACTTCTGAAGAAAGATATTCTTCTACCTTCCTTCGTCCTCAACAGTGGGTGCTCCTCCAGAGAGTAAAGGCAAATATTCGTTTGAAATTTGTCCTTGTACCGCTGCTTCAAAGATCCTGTGAAGGTACTGGTTGACTAAGGTTCGACCGTACGGTGATTTGGTAGTGCTATCCAAATACCGTGAAGGAGTGTTGTATCTTGGGAGACCAGCGTCCATTATCCCGTTAGCACCGGTGCGGGGGACGTAATTGTCTTAAGGAGATTCGCTCTAAGCGTACCTCACTCCAAATACTGTATAAGTGGATTAAGTCCTTTATACAGGGGATATACTTTACAGTATATCGAGACTGATTTATATTCAGTCTAATTGGTGTTTAACCAAGGAAGAAAATTGAAAGGTGGTTCTTAAATTAAGGAACGTTCTATTGAACGGAAAACCTCCCACCTGATATTTGCCGACCTGGCCAATTAGATTGTTGATATCTCAGTGATCTTGATTAGTTGTCAGATTGATTCCTGCTAAGCAGAGTTCCAACAATCTTAAGACAATTATCGTTTCTTACTTCTGTTCTGCTTGAACTTGCAGAAAATGTCTGAGACAAATCAAGATAGCACTAGCAAGGCAACAAACATGCAGCTCCAAAGTTTGATGCCTACTCCACTTCCTAACCCGAAGCCGGAGAAGCCAGGAAAATTCGACGGCACAGAATTCAAGAGGTGGCAACAGAAGATGTTCTTCTACTTGACCACTCTTCATCTGGCCAAATTCCTGCAGGAGGATCCACCAGAACCCGGAACTGATCGGGACTCAGTCCTTGCAGTCGATGCTTGGACACAAGGTGACTTCCTTTGCCGAAATTATGTTTTAAATGGACTGGATGACTCTCTTTACAATGTCTACAGTCCTATCACTACGGCAAAGAAGTTATGGGCCAGTCTTGACAAGAAATACAAGACTGAGGATGCTGGTACCAAGAAGTTCGTCGTAGGACGATTTCTGGAGTACAAAATGGTGGATAGCAAGACTGTCATCAGTCAGGTGCAAGAGTTCCAACTTATCTTGCACGAAATAGAGGCCGAAGGTATGATTCTTCCTGAAACTTTTCAGGTTGCAACAATCGTGGAGAAGCTCCCACCTGCGTGGAGAGACTTCAAGAATTACCTGAAGCACAAGAGAAAGGAGCTAAAGTTGGAGGATCTCACTGTGAGGCTTCGTATAGAGGAGGACAACCGCAAGTCCGAGAAAAGGAGCAGCAAGAACTTCTACGAAGCAAAATCAAATGTGATCGAGGACTCAAAGGGGAAAGCGTCTTCTTCCAAAAGCTTGAAGAGGAAGAAGCCTTCCCAGGGGTACAAAGGCAAGGCTCAAGACGGCAGAAACATGCGCTTCAAAGGGACCTGTTACATCTGCAACAAAGAAGGTCACAAAACAAATGAATGTCGCAGCCGTCTTAAGAAGAACAAGAAGAGCCAACCACAGGCGAACATGACCAACCATGAATCTCCAAGCCTTTCTGCTGTGGTGTCAGAAGTGAATCTGACAACCAACAACAAGGATTGGTGGGTAGACACTGGAGCTACCCGACACATCTGCTCGGAGAAATTGTTATTCTCAGAATATCAAAGGCTAGAGCAAGATGAGCAGTTATTCATGGGTAATTCAGCTTCCTCAAAGGTTGAAGGAAAGGGCAAGGTCATCCTGAAGTGGACATCGGGGAAAGAGCTTACTCTTAACGATGTGCTTCATGTTCCAGACATCCGCAAGAATTTGATCTCCGGATCAATACTTAGTAAGAAAGGATTTAGAATTGTTTTTGAATCTGACAAATTTGTACTTACTAAGGGAGGGATGTATGTGGGAAAGGTTATCTTGTTGATGGACTTTTTAAAGCCAATGTTGCAGTGGTAGATAAAAGTCCGTGTATTTGTACCCGAAGTTAATAAATAAAGGAAATTCTTCTGTTTATTTGCTTGAGTCTCCTAATTTGTGGCATGCTAGATTAGGGCATATAAATTACAAGTCTTTGAAAAACTTGTCTAATCTGGGATATATTCCTAAACTCAACTTGGAAGAAATTCGCAAGTGTGAGATTTGTGTTGAGGCCAAGTTGGCTAAAAATTCATTTCACTCAATAGATCGAAATACAGAACCTTTAGGGTTAATTCATAGCGATCTATGTGACTTGAAGTTTATGCCAACTAGAGGCGGTAAAAAGTATTTTATTACTTTATTGATGACTGTACAAGATACTGTTATGTGTATCTTTTAAACAGTAAGGATGAGACAATAAATATGTTTACAACATATAAAGCCGAAGTTGAGAATCAACTCAACAAGAAAATCAAGATTTTAAAATCCGATAGAGGCGGAGAATATGAATCAAATAATTTTAGTGAGTTATGTGCTAGTTTTGGTATAATACATCAAACAACAGCACCATATACTCCTCAGCAAAATGGAATTGCTGAACGGAAGAACAGAACTTTGAAGGAGATGGTTAATTCCATGCTCGTAAGTTCTGGAGCTCCGCAGAACTTGTGGGGGGAAGCTCTATTAACTGCAAATTATATTCTAAATAGAGTACCCCACAAGAAACTTGGTCTTATACCATTCGAATATGGCATGGAAGGACACCTTCCTACCATTACCTCAAAATGTGGCGGTGCCTTGCAAAGGTGCTGGCACCATTAACTTAAAAGACTAAGTTGGGAGCAAAAACTATGGACTGCATATTCATAGGCTATGCTTTGAATAGCAGTGCCTACAGATTTCTGGTTCATAAATCAGAAATACCTGATATTCATGAAAACATGATTATCGAATCTCGAGATGCTGTGTTCTTTGAAGATATCTTTCCGTACAAACGGGAAGCAGATAAGACTTCTGGGAAAAGAACACACGAGATGACGTTCAGGGACGAAAGCCCCGAGGAACCAATTATTAATGCGGAAATTGAACCAAGAAGAAGTCAAAGATCTAGAATCTCAAAATCTTTTGGTCCAGATTTCATAGCATACGCTATTGAAAGCGAGCCTCAAACATTTAAAGAGGCTATGTCAACCCCAGAAGCACAAATGTGGAAAGAAGCTATAAATAGCGAAATAGAATCCATACTAAGTAATCATACTTGGGAATTGGTAAACTTGCCTCCTGGCAGTAAACCAATTGGTGTAAGTGGATTTTCAAACGAAAATTAAAACCCGATGGATCTATCGATAAGTACAAGGCTAGATTAGTAGCCAAGGGTTATCGGCAAAAAGAAGGACTTGACTACTTCGATACTTATTCACCAGTAACAAGAATAACGTCCATTCGGATGTTAATTGCAATTGCAGTATTGCACAACTTAGATATCCATCAAATGGATGTCAAGACTGCATTCTTAAATGGTGAATTAAATGAAGAGATATATATGGAGCAACCTGAAGGATTTATAGTTAAGGGCCAAGAACACAAAGTGTGTAAATTGGTAAAATCCTTATATGGTTTAAAGCAGGCTCCAAAACAATGGCATGAGAAATTTGATAGTGTCATGATCAAAAATGGATTCACTATCAGTGAATGCGATAAGTGTGTTTACACGAAAACAGTTGGAAACGCATGTATCATTGTTTGTCTTTATGTAGACGACATATTGATACTTGGGACTAATATTGAAATTATTAAGTCCACTAAAAGAATGTTATCCAACAGTTTTGACATGAAGGATCTGAGGGTTGCTGATGTAATTTTAGAAATTAAAATTACTAGAACACCAGATGGAATCAGTCTATCTCAATCTCACTATGTGGATAAGATGATAGAAAGATTCAAGGATCATGGGATAAAAGAGAATACAAATCCTTTTCTCCCACACGTCCACCTTCATAAGAATACAGGAACTGGAATACGCCAGTTGGAGTATTCTCAGATTATCGGAAGTCTAATGTATTTGATGAATTGCACTAGACCGATATTGCTTACGCTGTAAGCAAGTTAAGTAGATACACTAGTAACCTAGTGATCTACATTGGACCGCTCTACTACGAGTATTGGGTTACGTATCACATACCAAGGAATATGCCTTGAGATATGGACAGTATCCACCTGTACTAGAAGGATACAGTGATGCTAATTGGATTGCAGATTCTGAGGAATCAAAATCAACTAGTGGATACGTATTTACTCTAGCAAGAGCAGCGGTATCATGGAAGTCTTCTAAGCAAATATGTATTGCCCGTTCCACTATGAAATCGGAATTCATAGCCTTAGATAAGGCTGGAGAAGAAGCAGAATGGCTTCGACAATTCTTAGAAGATATACCATTGTGGCAAAAGCCAGTGCCCGCTATATGTATACACTGCGATAATCAAGCAGCTATATCTAGGGCACAAAATGTTATATACAACGGTAAGTCTAGACATATTCGTCGTAGACATAATACCGTGAAGCAGTTGCTCTCAAATGAAATTATCTCTATTGACTTTGTATCGTCAAAGGATAATTTAGCGGATCCGCTTACTAAAGGTTTAAGTGGAGAGCGTATAAAATGCGCATCGAGGGGAATGGGTCTAAAAGCCTAACCTATCCAAGTCAGCTTAATGGAAACTCACTTAGCGACTAGAGATCCCACGGACTAAGTTCAAGAGGAAAAACTAGTTATGATTGACTCAGTAAGTAAGCACTGGGAGCTTGACTCCTATCCATTCCTAAGGTGCACATAAGTGCTTTTCTACAAGTGGATTAAGGATAAGCTTAACGCTTTTAATGATGCCTATATCTTGTTACTAAACAAGTGGAGTAGAGTAGACTACTCTAATAGGTCCATCACCTATGTGAGTATAGAGTTGGGTCGGCTCTTTGGGAATTTCTATGGAGGCTGTTATTCCCTAAAGATACTCTCTGAAACAAGAATGTCCAGGGCCAAACGGACACAACCGAGAACCAAAGTTGACTTGGAAAGTTACTGTGTGAAGCTTGTTGACTTGGCTTACACTAACGGCTAACAGTTCAAGACCTAGTTCACTGATTAGCCAGTAAGTCCGATAAAGCTTTCGCTATGGAAGGTTCAAGACCTAGTTCACCTATCCTTATGCATTTCTTTTCTCAAGTACCTTTCACAATAGAGTCAGTCTCTTTGTGTGTCATTCCTTGAATCTCCATTCATTGTGGGGGATTGTTGAAATTGAAAGAATATGAAGGCGAATCTTCGAGTTGAATTATGGCGAGATCGTTGATCGAATCAACTGGATGATGGTTGGAGTGTGTTCTCCTTCCATTGGGGATGAACGTGGTATATTCACATGTTCAATTCCGACTTCGAATGAATGAGATATTCAAGTCCAAAGATTGCCTAATTCAAAACCAAATGGGACTAAAGGTAGCTAAAAGCATTTAGTCCCACATTGGCCATGAGATGGAAGTTGTGGTGTATATATAGAGAAAAATTGAGAACAAAGGGCGTGCCCTTTGGGTACTTGGAGTTTTCGCGCGCGAAAATGAGAGAATTATGCTCGCACATGCGTGCGTGCACGCGCGCGGCGCGCGCGGCGGCGGCGGCCGGCCGGCCGGCGCCGGCGCCGGCGCCGGTGCGGGCTCGGGCTCGGGACGGGTCCGGGTCCGGGTTTGGGTTTGGGTTCCCCTGGCCTGATCTTTTTGAATCGGGTCTCGAAGTATGGGCCGAACCAGCTCCGCTCCCGAACCGGACCGACCCGCTCCGCTGTCAGGTGCGAACCTGTTGGACTGCCAACAGTCGCGAACCAATTGGACTACCAACGGGTGCAAACCAGTTGGACTGCCAAAGGTTGGAACCAGTTGGATGCCCAAAGGTTGTGATGGTTGGGTCGAAAGGTTGCAATCTTTCAGTCCCGTGGGCCCTCTTGGAGTGCTATATAAAAGCACTCCAAACTCTCAATTAAAAAAACACAGAAAACACCAAATTCCAAACATCTCTCTCTATTATCTGAGTTCTGATCTGCGCGAAGTGATTTTCGGCGTTCTGAACTGTGCTTCCAGCGTGAAGTAGGAAAGTAGCTTCCAGCGAGAAGTGGGAATCCGAAGTGACTTCCAAAGGAGATTCTGCAAAATTGTTCTGAAAGAGGAATCAGAAAATTCAACAGATTCTTATAAGAATTGTTGTCTGAATCTGGTACTTCTGAAGAAAAGATATTCTTCTACCTTCCTTCGTCCTCAACAGTGGGTGCTCCTCCAGAGAGTAAAGGCAAATATTCGTTTGAAATTTGTCCTTGTACCGCTGCTTCAAAGATCCTGTGAAGGTACTGGTTGACTAAGGTTCGACCATATTTTTTTGTGATAGAGTTATCCAAATACCGTGAAGGAGTGTTGTATCTTGGGAGACCAGCGTCCATTATCACCGTTAGCACCGGTGCGGAGGACGTAATTGTCTTAAGGAGATTCGCTCTAAGCGTAACTCACTCCAATACTGTATAAGTGGATTAAGTCCTTTATACAGGGGATATACTTTACAGTATATCGAGACTGATTTATATTCAGTCTAATTGGTGTTTAACCAAGGAAGGAAATTGAAAGGTGGTTCTTAAATAAAGGAACGTTCTATTGAACGGAAAACCTCCCACCTGATATTTGCCGACCTGGCCAATTAGATTGTTGATATCTCAGTGATCTTGATTAGTGTCAGATTGATTCCTGTTATGCAGAGTTCCAACAAAACATAGTAAATTTCAAACTATAACATCATTCACATGGATGCAGTGCCAATAGAGAACTCACCAATCAGCTGCACATCAAATGGACGAAGACCCAAACCCTTCTCGACCCTCTCTCACCACAGCAAATGCTTCCTGCCCAACAAAAGGGTTCCATTTTCTCAGTCTGCTGCTACTTAAAAAAGCAAACCAATCACATGAAACCAATCAATACTTACAGGCAAAAGAGAACCAAAGACTCCCCTTCTGTGCTCTCTCCTTCAACTCCGAGGTCCTCTCTCTCAGCTCCGAATACGATAACGTCTCCATCTCAGGCTCCAACCTGTTGATCAACGCAACGGAATCCGCATACTTTTGCCTCGTCGACTCTCCCGTATCGCTCCCTTTAAGAGCCCGCCCAAAAACCCCCAACGCAGCAGCTTCCACTTTAAAGTTTCGCTGCCTTCTCGCTGCAAATTCTTTAGCCCGGCAAGGTTTTTGGCCAAAATTGGAGGTGCCCAGTTCGAATTTGGGGGCAAAATTCGAAGGGAGATGAGAATTTTGTGCACGATGGAGGAAGTAGGCTTTGAGAGTGAGGTCGG
>JAVJIF010017368.1:0-58006 GCA_038442645.1 Agave tequilana
CACATGGGAACGGGAGGACGTTATTCGTGAGCGTTACCCTCAACTATTTTCAACTTAGTTGGTAAAAACCTTTCTTCCTATTCTCTCTACCGTCATCTTCCCCTTCCTGAAATTTCGAGGACGAAATTTTTGTAAGGTGGATAGATTGTAACACCCCATCCTCGGTATACGTGCACAGTTACGTATCCTGACTTTTGGTGCATTTTATTATTATTATTTTATTTTATTTTCTGCTATTTAAATACTTACTCATATAGCAGTACTGCATGATTTGATCTGTTTGGTATTCAGATTTGACTAATTTTAGTTTCAAATATTATTTTTTAATATCCTAGATTTTTCATGATTTTCTGGAATTTTTCGGAATTAAATTGTAGATCTTCAAAACCGGTGTCGGCCAGTATCACTGGTTGATTCCAGGAATTTTAATTTGCTATTGGAACCAAATTTCCGGATTCTGCTTTCACATTCCTTCTAGAATTATGTTTTCTTCCTTTGGGCATTTTCTGGGAATTTTCAGATTTTATCGAAAATTCAGCCTACCCGGTGTAGACACCGATCCCAGTACATTCCAGGATTTTTATTTTGAAAATGAGATAGAATTTCTGGAAACCGATTTCACCAAAGTCATTTCATAATATTTATGATTTTTGTGAATTTTTGGATAGTTTTCTGAGATACTTCAATTTTTGGTCATTCCTGGAGTTTTCGGTATTTTCCCAGATACCGAGAATTTATCCAAGTTTTCCACTTATCTCTTTTTCCATTTTTCTCTCTCCTTCCTCAAACGCGAGCTTCACCAGCTGAGTTCATCATTAATGCAGCCACCCTCTCCATGCTGCATTAAATGCTTATGGGCTGACTCAACTCAAGTCCAAATCACCCATGCCTTGTCCTTTTCTTTTGAAACGCAGCCTCCTTGCGTTTTCCTCTAGACGCAGCCTTGAGCTCCCGCGTTTGGCTCTTTAAATGGCCTAAACGCAGCCTTAGGACTTTGCAAACGCCACACTCATTGGAGGGAAAGTGATGATGGTATTATTATATATATTTTCCTCCCTTTATATATATGCATCCCCATCTCTCTCTTCCATTTTTCCTTCATCCTTTTTGTTCCTGCAAGCTCCAACAGCAAGCTCACCACCACCAAGCCCCTTTGGCCGGCCATCCAACTACTCACCATCTCCATTTTTCCATCACCAATTCCTCCACCTTCTTCTCCTCCATCTCCTTCACCATTTCCAAACAACTAACTCCATCTTCTTCAACCTCTTTCACCAAGAGACACCAAAAGAACCCATCACCTCCACAAAACTTCATCACCATCTCCACCACCACCTGCACCACCGTAGCCTCCACCGAGCATACCATCTTCACCCCCTCGTCAACCTCTTTCCGGCGGACTATAGCTTCATTCCCCGCAACGCCATTTGCAAAATCTCGTTTGCCATATTGAGTTAGACTTGCACCATCAACCTTTTGCCTTCTCTTGTGGAGACCGGCCACTCCTTTGGATTGGGGCCGTGTTCTTCTTCGTTGACAGGATTCTAGGCCGGTGCCCTCCTTTTGGTTTGGGACCGAGCTTCATCACCGTAGATTTCCCGGTAATCGTTCGCGATTGTTCCGGTGATCGTTTTGGTGATTAACTTGGCAAAGGACTCATCTTCTTCACTTGGCACTCTTGCTGGACTTTGGACGCATTCTAGGCGAGTAATCCTACTCGCCAAGACTTGGACATTGTTCTCATACTTGTAATATTATCAACAAACGGCCCCGAAACAAACGGCTCTTAAATTGCATACAATGTAATCTTGTTGTCAAAAAACAAAGGATTGAATACTTGTAATCCTTGAATTCAGTGGGCAGTGATGGAATCCACAATTGCTCGATGGATTGGATGGTTCGTTTGCAGATACCATCGATTGCAGTAAATTCAGTTAATTTGCATTTTACGTGAAGCATTTCTCTACCTGACCTCAAGATGCAATTAGGCATTGAAGTGTTATGTCAATGGAATCGTTTAGGCATTTGATTTTCTTTTGCTCTGAGCACTTGAAGGTTGAAGTGCGCACAATGTTTCATTTGGAATGAATACACACCACAAAGTTTAAAAGAGACAACAGCAATGCAATAGATCTCTTGGTCCCCTTATATCACATATTCACAGACAAACAAGTGGAAGAATCCCAACTGGTCAATCAAAGAGGGAAGAAGAAAATAATAATAATATATGAGCCATGCCATGCACGTTTACCATTTAAAAGATAATAATAATTAGTTCCCTGATTACACCCCATAGCTGCAATTGATGCAAGCTGGGAAAAAAGAGTCTTTGTCTCCCCAGATTTTTTATGTACAAACCAGCATAATGAAATGAAGGATACTAGTGTGAAGAAATATACATATAAACGAGGAAATCGTTTAAATTTAAAATGTAAGAACTTGTGTGGAATTAGGATTCTTTAGAAAAAAGATATTGGGATTAGAAAAATTCACTTGAGACCTAGGACTTTGTTCAGTACAGGATTTAAGGTTACAGAAATGTTAATTGACAAGTGCATCAATTGGTTATGAGTAATATAGTGATGAATAGAGTGTCGAATCCATGACCATGATGATTGATAATCTATTAGGTACCAACTAATTTATCCTAATTTTTTTTTTTTTTTGGAGAATGTAAATTTTATATTTCCCAAAAAAAAAGGTATCTACAAATATCCATGCAGCAGCCCCAACAAGAGCTACATCAAAAGAAACTCTACCCTATGGTACCCACAAGAGGATTACAACACACTTACAATCCATACCACCCACCTGCCCAAAGGCAATACAAAAATCACAAGGTGTTAACCATCCCTATACCGCCAAGACCATAGCCCTGGCAGTAACCCAGCCTCCTGAGTCAATGTTAGTCGACCAGGACAAAGAGAGTAGTCGACTTGGCACACCCCAAGTCGACTAGGTCCAATACCAAGTCGACTAAATCCGGACTCAGAGCTCCCCGCAACAGAGATAGTCGACCAGGATAAACCGAGTAGTCGACTTGGCCCACCCCAAGTCGACTAGGTCCACTTCCAAGTCGACTACCTGTGGAAAGCAAGATACAATCTTCATTCAGGGGAAAGCAAGGCCTTTCCCCTCGCTTTCCCCCTTGATACAGCAGCGGATCTTGAATGCGGATACAGGGACTTCGCACACTCCTCCGCCCAACTACGAGCAAAACTCATCTTACCAACCTCCTTCAAGCCCTCCTTTTCCTTGCCACCAATAGTGTGCAGCTTCCTTGCCTTCCTTGAAGACCCCTCCTCCGCAGGTTCCACCTGTAAACCGTCACCATCAGACAGCTGCCGAACCGCATCCCCATCTGGTTTTCCAGATTTCTTCTTCTGGTTCCCCCTCTTACCAACCGTAGTCCAACCCACCTCAGAAGTATCCAGGCCCACCGCAGGCCTAGAAGACTCCTCCTCCACAGCCACTAACCGACTGTCCTCACCACCAGATTGTTGCTGGACAGCAACCCCATATTGCTGTCCAGATATCTTCTTAAGCTTTCCCTTTTTACCAGCTGTAGCTACTCCCACACCACTACAATCCGGGTCCCCCACAGGGCATGGTAGTACAATTGGATCTGCTGCCAAAGCATCCCTAGCTGGCATCAGACCACCCTCCGCCAATCCCAAGCTGCCGTCCACAGAGAGGCCAAGACCAGAGTTGGTAGCGACATTTCCCACCATAGCCTCCCCCATGTCCACACCAACAGATTGCTGCTGGATATCAACCCCAAATAGCTGTCCAGACTTCTTCTTATTCTTCCCCTTTTTACCAGTTGAAACCGCCCCAACACCACCAACAACATCGGCTAAAGGTTCAGCATACTGTTCTGCCACCCGCACAGACGGCAAAACAGGCGGCTGGACAACCTTGGCCCCAGAACCACTCGGCCCAGGCTGCCCAATGTCAGCCAAGACACCCCCTTTCTTCACAGCTGGAGCCTCCCCAGCCTTTTGCTTACCAACCTGAGGTCTCATATCAACCCCACCAGGCTGAGACTTCCTCTTAGGCACAAAAACCGGGTACCTACTCCCCTCCGATTCTTTATTGCACCCCACATCCTCATGGCTAAAAGTCTTGCAATTCTTGCAGTATTTAGGTGCAAACTCAAACACCACTGTCTGATCATAAACTACACCAGTAGGCAGTTTCACCGTTACCACATCAACCAGTTCTTTCGAAGCATCCACCTCCACCAACACACGCGCGAAGGATAGTCTTTCTTTAGTCCGGGTCAACATATCCGTAGTGACGGGTTTCCCAATCTTAGACACAATCTTACTCAATGCCCTGGCATTCCAACAATCAAGCGGAAGGTCCGGCAATTGGATCCAAACTGGGACAGTAGCCAAGTCTTCACCCCCAAACCTGAAGCATCGCGGCATGATTTTCAGCATTAGGTTACGGCCGTAAGCAAAGTACGGACCACCATTGAGAACCCTCAACCTATCTTCCTCAGATCGAAATTTAAACACAATCCATCCCGACCGATGGATCCAATGCGAACATTCTACTTTCCATCCTTCCCGTAGCTTCCGAACCGCCCCCATACCAGGGAACTTACCGGCAAAGAGACCCACCAAACACCGGCCCCATGCCTCGTCAACCACATCTACATCTTCCTCTTCAAGCTGAACGACATCACCAACGTCTTCAACCTCATCCAACATGAATCCTCTACCCAAATTACGATTATTTCTAAAGAGATTCACCCATTGGGCCTTCAGCACACCCCCTTCACCCTTCTCAGTCTCCCTAGCAGCCGAACCACCAACCTGAATTCCCCCAGCAATAGCCGGGCCTGACTGAGGCAATTCAGCAAACACCTGATTTGCCATCATGTCCCCTTCTCCATCCAACAGAGAGGAGCTCAAGCCCTGCTGCTCCACCAACTTCCCATCATCCTCAACTACATAATCAGAGTCGGCAGAGGAAGAATCATAGCTGCCCTCCTCCAACTCTTCACCAGAATCTTGAAGACACTTACCTTTAGCCGAAATCTGGTCAACCAACGCCTGCTCCTGTTGAATCCGGCCAGACCCAGCAGCAACAACCTTGGTTGAACCCTTAATCACCCCCCCATCACCAGCCACGGCAGCCACAGACCGGGCCCTGGTTGATGGCCCCATTTGAAAAAAAGGCGAGAGCAGCCTGCTCTCCCACCCGCCCTCAAAGAGGCTCTGTGAAATCCAAGATCCAGAGTAGAGAAGAACCCTGGATCAGCTGAGAAAAACCAAGAATAAGAGGCCTCACACACCGAAGAAGAGCCAGGGCAAGCTTCCACCATGGAGGGGGGAATCACCCTGTGAGAGCTTCTCTCTCTTACTCTTCTTGACTGAGAGCTCTTTATTTGAATAAGTGGATGAGATATGGATTTAAACTTTTGATTTTGGCTTTCAAATTTCTACAGCTTCTTATTGAACCCTTAATTTCATATGGTCTCCCACTTGTTCTGTTTTGCTGCAGTCTTCTCTAAAATACACTTTTCAATTTCTTTTCTCTAATTTTGTTCTTAATCTAATTTCTGCAAAATTATAAATAAAAATACTCATGCAGAATTAAATGTGGCATAAAAATAGACATAAATGTGTATAAAAGATAGATATAAATCATAATTATCAGACACAAAGGTGTCGTTTAGCGAAGAGTTAAATGACGGGTTAAGAGAGTTTATCCCCTCCTTAACCTGCTAAACGCAAAAAATTGAAACACAGGCTAATGAACTTAATTCTTCCTTAACCTGCTAATCGTAAAAATAACAAAAGTACTTAGATAATCTATTTTAAAGGGTTAAGAGTGTAGGGAGAGAGGAGATAGAGGAGACATCGGAAGATAGCACAGAGATTGGCAGACACAGGAGCAAAAACGGCGCATACAGCAAGCTATAACAGTGCACGGTCGACCGCCCGGTCGACTGATGTAAGGAGCCGTTCGACCGCTCGGTCGACCGGTGTGCCCGACGTGCACAGACGCAGAACGGTCGACCGCCCGGTCGACCGAATGAAAGGAGCCAAGTCTCGGTTGGAGACGGCCAAGTCTCGGTTGGAGACGGTTGACCGGAGCGGTCGACCGTGGCATGGGTCGGTCGACCGACAGACGCGTTTTCTGCTGTTCTTTATAGATTCGGATTCCTTTTCTGGTTGGGAACGGATCCATCTGGAGTTTCCTAAACCCCAGGGACTCTGTGACTATAAATAAGGGTTAGGGCCCTCATGTATTGTATCCCACTGAAAATCTCCATTAGAAATTCCTTGAACAAGGAACAAGTTGTAATTGATTGTTGAATCAATAAAATCTCTCACTCCCTTGCCCCGAGGACGTAGGCAAATTGCCGAACCTCGTTAAATACTGTGCTGATTGCTTTTCTCTATTGTTCTCTGTTCTTGTCGTATTTGGGTACGTCTCTGGCTGCATCAGTCTCCGCCTGGTTGGTGGATTCCTCAGAGAGGTTGTTGTCCTGCGCGCAGCAAAGAGAGTTTAACCCCTCAAAATAGAGGGTTAACAAATTCACCTCTTTTGACGGATTAAAAAATAATCTCTCTCTGTGTATAACAATGTATCTATAACCCTCAACCTTTGCAAGAAGTCAAATATACACAAGATTATTTTAAATCTTCTGACAACTAGCTAACTAATTTAACTCTTTCTTTTATTTTTAATTTTACGATAGATTATCTAGTTTAGCCCATCATTTTAATCCTTCATCTAACTCTTTACCGAACAAAGCCAAACATCCTTGTTCGAAAATTTAATGATTGAAAAAAAAAAACATTTCTCACAACTCCAAATAATTGGGATTCCAATATTTTAACTAAGTCACTAAAACATGTGATTTGAATTTGGATGACTTTGAAAAAGAATAAGATAAACAAGAGAATTAAATATTTTAAATTACAAAGACACTGTACATTACTATTTGAATAGGAATTTCAAATTACATGTAGTAGATTTTTTTTTTTTTTTTTCAAATGAATAGGAATTTCAAATTACATATAGAAGAATTTTTAAGGGCGTCATTTCTTTTAATTCCATAACTTTTAATTTAATGATTATTAAGATTTCTTTAAAAAAATTAGAACTCCAAGTCTGCCAAAAAAAAAATAAGAATATTGGGATTCTCTACTAAAGGACAACTAGAAAAATATTACCCCAGGCCTCGGACTCTATTCCAACATTCATTCAAAAGGAAAAATAATAAAACATAAAAAAAAAAACACATTTCTCATAACTTCAAATATTTTAAAGTCTTGATACCTAACAAAATCACAGAGGTCATGCGATTTGATTTTGAATTGACTGTTTGGTTTGGAGGAAGTGGGGACGGAAAGTGGGAAGTGGGAAGTGTGATTTCTCAGTTGTCCGTTCAAATATTAAAAAAATAATAATAAAAAGACTTTTTTTTGCTTTCCTCTTTTCTTTTTTACACGATCGTTTTCTCACTTTTAAGATGTTATAGTTAATTTTATAGTATTTAATTTAGTGATAACGTAAAATCTCATTTATAATAAGTTGTAACTCAAAATATCTAATTTTGTGATTATGGGCCTGTTTGTTTCGCCGCAAAACGTAGCAAGTCGCAAGTCGTAAAATAAGAATGAAAAAAGTGAACTGTAGCAGAGAATATATATTGTGCTTTACAGTGTTTGGTTGGTAAAGTGAAAGTGTAAATGGAAAAGTATATTGTGTTTTACGATGTTTGGTTGGTAAAGTGAAAGCGTGATGAGAAAGTATATTGTGTTTTACGGTATTTGGTTAGTAACTTAAAAGTGTAAGTGAAAAAATTGGCCACAAAATTAACTATAGCAGTGATTTAAATATTATAAATACTATTAAATTAAATATACTATTGAAAATTAAATTGTATTAATAAATTTGAGATAAAATATTAAATATTTTAATATTTTAATTATAACAATAATATTAATAAAATATTAGTAAAATTAGTAAAATATTACTAAAATATTAACTAAATAAATAATTATAAATTTTAAGAAATCTAAAGACATTACTAAAATTTTAAGGATACTAATAAAACATAAATATTAAAAAAATCTTAAGAAAAATAATAAAATATAGTTATAATATTATAATATTATAAAATACTTAAGATTATTATAATATTAAATTTTATTATAATAATATTGTAATATTATAAAAATATAAAATTAACAAAGTAAGATATAATTATAAATTTAACAATAAAATATTATTATGATATTATTATAATGAATTATTACAATATTAACATAATAAAATATTAATATAATTTTAAAGTATATTATAATATTAATAAAGTAATTATTTATATTAAGAAATAAATAAATTTAATATATAATAATTTTATATTAAAGCATATTATTGTTATATTAATAAAATATTAAATCTAAATAAAATATTAAGAAAATTGGTGTAAATATTAATAAAATAATAAAGTATTAAATAACAATATTAAATTAAAATAATAAAATATTAAATATTAAAACAATAATAAAAATAATAAAAACTAAAAATACAAATATAAAATAATTAGGTAAGAAATTAAACACTATTAAAAATATTAAATATATTAAATATTTAATAATATTAAATATATATTGATTATCAAGTAACTGCTTTGAGACTGCGAGTGTATTACAAGTGGAATTTACATGACCGCAAAATTAACTGTAGCAGTTGCAAGTGGGAAAATTTGAGTGTAAAAATGAGATTTATATGACCACAAATTTAACTGTAGCAACTGCAAGTGGGAAATGAGAGTTGTATTTTGCAAGATGTTTTGCAATGAAACAAACAGCGAAAAATGGAAAAGAGGTTTTACGACTGCGATTTTGCGACCTTTTGCGTGGAAACAAACAGGCCATATGTAAATCTCATTTGTAATAAGTTGTAAGTCAGAACAGTTAATTTTGTGGTCATATAAATCTTACTTGTGTTTTAATTACAGTCTATTTTTTTCATAATTAATTTTTTTAATATTATTTTACAGTCAACTTTGCGGCCAATCTTTTCACGTCTACTTTCACGTTACTAACCAAACAGCAGAAAATACAATATACATTTTCACTTTTACTTTTCAACTATCAACCAGAATGCACATAAATTCTTTATTTTCAAAAAAATATATATATACTTCTCACTTTTTCACTTCCGCTCACTTTTTTAAATCCAAACAGCCAAAAATAACAAGACAAATAAGAGAATCCCGATAGTTTTCTGCAGCAAAGATATGGGACAAAGATATTTGAATCGAAATTTAAAAAACATAGAATAGTTTTCCTTTAGGGCTTTATTTTTTTTCTAGTTTCATAACATTTATTTTAATTATTATCATTTTCTGTGGTACAGATTTAAAAACGTTGCTTGCCATAGGTTAGTTTATATTTTATATTTTCCGAGAGTTGCACATGAAGCACGTGAGATGGAGACCTCCAGAAATATTGTGTTTGTTTCTGGGGTGCGCTCACGCAGCTAGAATCATACACGTGGCCCCTGCAGAAAGAGATGCCAATTTAATTGAGATATGTACGGAGGGGCGTGTTTGTTTCGCTGCAAGCATCGCAAAACGCAAGTCGTAAAACATTTTTTACATTTTTCGTTATTTGTTTCGCTGAAAAACAAGTTGCAAAATGTAACTCTTCTTTTCTCACTTGCAATTGCTACAGTTAAATTTATGGTCATGTAAATCTCACTTTTACACTCATATTTTCTCACTTGCAGTTGCTACAGTTAATTTTGTGGTCATGTAACTCTCACTTATAGTACACTTACAGTTACTTGATAATCAATATATAATTTAATATTATTAAATATTTAATATTTTAAATAGTGTTCAATTTCTTATTTAATTATTTTATATTTTTAATCTTTAATTTTTTTATTGTTTTAATATTGTTTTAATATTTAATATTTTACTATTTAATTTAATATTTTTATTTAATATCTTATTTAATACTTTATTATTTTATTAATACTTATTCCATTTTTCATTATTTTATTTAGAGTTAATATTTTATTAATATAACAATATTATACTTTACTATATATTTAATTATTTATTTTTAATATAAAAAATTACTTTATTAATACCATAATATATTTTATTACTATATTAATATTTTATTATGTTAATATTGTAATAATAATTCAGTATAATAATACTATAATGATAATTTATTATTAAATTATAATTATATTTTACTTTGTTAATTTTATATTTCTATAATATTACAATAATATTGTAATAAAATTATATTATTATAATTTTCAAGTATTTTTAATATTATAATATAATAACTATATTTTATTATTTTTGTAAGATTTTTTAATATTTAAATTTATTAGTATTCTTAAAATTTTATTAATATTCTTTAAATTTTCTTAAAATTTTATATTATTTATTTAGTTAATATTTTAGTAATATTTTACTATTTATACTAATATTTTATTAATATTATTGTTATGAATAAAATATTAAGATTATTAATTTTTTATCTCAAATTTATTAATATAATTTAATTTGCAATAATAGATTTAATTTAATAGTATTTATAATATTTAAATCACTTCTACAGTTAATTTTGTGGTCAACTTTTCCACTTCCACTTTTACATTACCAACCAAACACCGTAAAACACAATATACTTTACCATTTACACTTTCACTTTATCAACCAAAACCGTAAAACACAATATATTTTCTCTGCTACAGTTTACTTTTTCCATTCTCATTTTACGACTTACGACTTGTGACGTTTTGCAACGAAACAAACAGGCCCAGAGTCAACTTTTCAAATGTCGTCATGGATTACAATCACAAGCTAACTTTATAATCCGTACAAGAGACAGTTATGTCAGGTTTCAATTCATTCGTTTTTTTTTTAAAAAGAGAATTGTGTAAAATAAGAGAGGGTTTAATTAATTTTTCAATAGCTCCTGTTTTGATTCCTCAAAAAGCGAGAGAGGATAAAAGGATTTGGGGCCAACGTGCTTAACATTGATTTGTAAGATTTCAACCCATTTTTAACTCTCAGTTGGCTGAAATCTGACACAGAAAAAGTGTTGTTATCTCACACTTTTTCCCCTTTTTCAGTAAAACAAACGGTTTTAAGGTCAAAATGAAAGGAATAAGACATTGGCTCACTATTTTAGTGTCAAAATCAGCTGTTTTCTTTCACTTTCAAGGTAAACAAACAGGCCGTAACAACATCTACGGTGAAAATTCTATGCATTCACCTAACATATGACAACTTCATGCATGCATGTGAATTTTTTTTTTGTTTGACACTCGATGAATCAATAAGTGACAAGTTGCAGTGTATCTAAAGTTCTGAATGTCAATCTCTCCACATTAATTGGGTTTAATGGTGGGATCATTACGTTATGCAAATTTCTAGCACATGTTTTCTCCCTCTTTTTGGCAATATACATGATCTTATTGTAAAAACTGAGAAATATAATACTGAGAGAGATTTCTAGATTGAGATAGTAGAAAGAGAAACTCTTATTGATTTCAAAAGTACATGAAAATGAATCAGGAAGGGCCTATTTATAGTGTAGTTACTATTTGCATGCTGTATCATCGCTTATATCACTTGTGTACAGTACAATGGGCAACCATTATATTGGACTTTCATAACACTTCGCCTTAGATGCTCACCATTCATGATTTCTTATTAAAAATCTTACTAGAAAAACTTAGTGGGATAAAATCAAAGCGAACGAAAAGAGTACTCCATTCTTGCATACGTGCTCCATGCTGCTTCGTTTAAAACCTTATTAGAAAATCTAGTGGGACAAACCATAGTAAGGGAAAAAGATTACAGCCATATGAGTTCTCCCTCAAGTTGGCATGAATAATTCTTCGTAAATCTCGCAGATGACGTATCCCAATATCACGAACAAACTTTCTGAAAGTTGTAGTGAGAAGTTCTTTGTGAAAAGTTCTGCCACATTATCACTTGATCGAAAATATTGAATATTAATTTCTTCGTCCATTTCAAGCTCTTGGCTGAATGAGGAACTTTGAGAAGTATATTTTTGGTTCAATCACTTTTGATGTATCATTCTTTCATTTGAGTGACGTATTCAGTATTGTCTTCAAATAGTATTGTTAGATTTCTATAATTGGTAATCTGAGTTATTTGGATGTGTTGAGTTACAGACTTCAGCGATACACATTCTCAACTTATTTCATAGAGTGCTATGATTTCAACATGATTAAAAGAAGTGACAACAAGTGTCTACTTTAGTGAACGCCAAGAGAACATCATACCATCACATGTGAACACATCATGTTTGAAATCTGACTTTTTGTGGATCTGACAGGTAGCATGCATCTACATAACCAATCATTTCTTGTTTTGATCATTTGGAATAAAATAAATCAAAATTAATTATTCCTCTAAGATAACGAAATACATGCTTAATTTCATTCTAATATCTCCGTGTAGGAAATGAGCTAAATCTTACTAATAGATTAGTAACAAATACTATAACTGGTCTGATACAATTAGCAAGATACATAAGAACTCCAATTGTACTTAGGTATGTTACTATATAACCAAGAATCTCTTCATTATCTTCGTGGGGATGAAATGAATCTTTTTCTGCATTTAATGATCTAACAAGTACTTAAAGGATTTGCCTTATCCATACTGAAGCATTTCAAAACCTTATCAGTATAGTTTGATTTATGCAAAATTATTCTACTTTGAAGGTGCTTAATCTGTAAACTAGTATAATATTTGATTTTCCATGATTTTTCATTTCAAATTTCACTTTTATGTACATCATTGCTTATAGAATTTCTTTATGAGTCCTAATTACGTTTAAATAATCAATATAGACAGTAATGATAATAAATCTGGATGTTATTTTCTTAATAAAAATACACTGGCATATGAAATTGTTCACATATCTTTTCTTTAATAAATACTCGCTTAAGCGATTATAGCACATGCATTCTGATTGTTTTAACCCATATAACAATCTTTGTAATTTAATCAAATATAGCTCTTTGGGTTTTTAAACTTGTTGCTTCAGGCATCTTAAATCCTTCAGATATTTTGATATAAATATCGCTATCAAGTGATTTGTATAAGTAAGCTGTAACAACATTCATAAGACGCATTTCTAAATTTTCAGAAACTGCTAGGCTGATTAAATATTTAAACGTAATTGCATTCATTACTGGAGATACGTTTCTTCATAATCAATTTCAGGTCTTTGTGAAAAAACTTATATAACAAGTCAAGTTTTGATTCTCACAACCTTATTTTCTCAATACGTTTTCACACAAAAAAACTCATTTATATCCTACTGGACTCACGGTTTCAGGCGTGAAGATAATAGGTCCAAATACTTTACACTTATTGAGTGTATTCAATTAAACATGTATAACGCTGCTCCACTTAATCCAATCTTGTCTATTTTGACATTCAGCAACAAATCTTAGTTTAAGATCCTCGCTTCCGTTAACAATATCACATGCTACAGAATAGAAAAATATTTCATCAATATTATCCATCTCATTTTGATTCTATAATCCTCATGTATTGACATAATTAATAAAGATCTCATAATTTTCTATACTTCAGGGTTTTCTATCTCTTGATTCGTCTTATTTTGTATTTTTTCTGAAATACATTCCTCCATATTGGAGTCATCATGCTATTTGCTTCTTTTCTTCTTTTGAAAATTTTTATCTTTGAAACTGAATGATTTACGCTTCAGGCTGTCTCAAACTCATTAATGAATTTTTCAGATATTTTTTTTTAAGGATTTCAACCTGAGCAAGAGCATTTGCAGCTGATATGTATTATTTAGTCACTCTTTTTGTATTTGTGAATGCATCTAGTAATTAATTTGATATTTTTTATAAATGCATAACATTTTGCGCTTCTAACTCATTTATCTTTTATGAGGATCAAGATGTAACGAAGAAGGTTCACTCCATGTAATATCCTTTTCCAGTTGTTTCTTATCTTCATAATGCTGAGAAAATTACCTCATTGAAATGACAATCGACAAAACGGGCCGTAAAGATATCACCGATTTGAGACTCAAGATATCTTATGATAGAAAGAGATTCATACCCGACATATTTTTCAAGTCTTCTTTGAGGATCCATCTTTTTATATTGTGATGGAGCAATTGTTGCATATATCACACTACCAAAAATTCTTAGATGAGAAATATTTGATTCTTGACCATATATCAATTGTAATGGAGAGTACTCATGACATGCATTTGGTCTGATGCAAATTAATGTCACAGTATGTATAATTGTATAACCCCATATAGAAATAGGAAGCTTTCCTCATTATTAATAGTTTAGCAATAAGCTGGAGTCGCTTAATTAGTGATTCAGTCAAACTATTTTGTATATCACATGGGCTACATGATGTTCAATAGTAATTCTAATTGACATACAATAATTATTGAAAGCTTGAGACGTAAAGTCACTAGCATTATTAAATCTAACTTTCTTAATTGTATAATCATAAAAATGCGCTTGTAATTTAATTATCTGAGTAAGAAATCTTGCAAATGTCATATTGCGAGTAGATAATAGACAAATATGTGACCATCTACTAGAGGCATTTATAAATATCATAAAATATCAAAATGGTTCACACAGTAGGTGAACAGACCGATGTATATCACCTTGAATACGTTCAAGAAATGTAGGTCATTCAGTTTTAATTTAACTTGGTGATGGTCTCATGATCAATTTCTCAAGAGAACAAGCCCTACATGAACTTTTACCGGTTTGAAGAATCTTCTGACCCTTCAATATATGTCCATGTGAATTTATAGGAACTACACGCCAATTCCTGATGTCAATACGGACATAATGGCGAGCAATCACTCTAATGTAGCTACTCAATTCCAGCCCCTGTGGACCAAGTAGTGCATTGTTCTCATTCAGGTCCACATTCTTTTTCTTATTCCGATTTCTCATTAAAATGAGTTGAGATTTGCGGGTGGGGCCTTGAGTCTACTTCTCTGAGGCATTTTGATTGCTCTGTGATGGATCTATATGCCCGTTAAGAAACATAAACATTAAAAATTAGAACCTCATCAATAATATATGAAAGTAAGAAAGAGTAAATTTCATAAATAAATAATAAATATAACATATAAAAGTGTGTGTGTGTTGCTGGTTATACGTGTGCCTGTTTGTGTGTGTGTGTGTGTCAGTATCAGTTTGTATTGCTCATTGTGTGTCAATATGTATCAGTGTGTGTTACTAATGCCAAAGCATTTTATTAC
The DNA here is from genome assembly GCA_038442645.1 of Agave tequilana. Classification (NCBI taxonomy): domain Eukaryota; kingdom Viridiplantae; phylum Streptophyta; class Magnoliopsida; order Asparagales; family Asparagaceae; genus Agave; species Agave tequilana. Next base: position 15,321 of record JAVJIF010017368.1, read on the forward strand.
TAATCATCCTGTCTGAATGCCACGTCAAACTCTTCTCAAGTTCAGTATTTCTAAAGATGCTTTTAAATATAGATATTACCGGAAAATACCATAAAATCTTAGCTAGAATTTTATTCTTTTTTTTTTTTGTACCAATTCACATTACAATCCGGACGACACCCCAAACCTTCATAATCTTTTTGTACAAAATATAATCATTAGAGAAAGCATGTATCCTCTCGCAATTAATACCCATGAAACATATGCTCTTCTTCGCATCGCAGGTATGATCTAGAAGTTCATTATCATCAGAAAGAATATCCTTCAAGAGTTTGAGTAAAGCCGTAAAACTCTTGTCGCTCTACCTATTTCACGCTTTTAAATTGTACAATCTTAACACTGCAGACAATTTAGTGAATGTAATATAATCATCATACAAAGATTTTTCTAAATCATTTTCAAGCTTTCGAGTAAGTGTGGACGATTTGTAAAGTTTTTTCAACATCATAGATCATGTCTTCGAATTGATCACTCTCACTACAATCGACTTCTTCTCTTTCATTACATCTTCTATCTTTTGAAAAAATTGGTCTATCATCTCTTGCATTCTCATCATGCATATCCATCTTGTATAAGTTTGATCAAACTCATTAACGATTAAATGGTCTCTTAATACTACAAATGTTACTTTTTCAAGATAACCATATGTTCTGCATGAACAATTAATATGATTAGGATTGTTGGCACGCTCAACAATAAAATTAATAAATTTCTCTATATCATTCTCATATTCAGGAGTTAACCTATTAGCAAACATCATTTCTGATGTATATTTACCTGTTCAGAATATCATATAAAAAAATTGTATTAACAACAATATACATAACATGTAAAGAGTTCAAATTGACAATCTAAATAGCTCAAATTAACAACACACGCCGCCGCCGCCGCCGCCACCAGCACGACACACACCCCACCATCATACACGCATCACACATACACTACCACCACACACAGCCCACATGCAGCCCAACCCACACACATGCCCGTCACCACCACTACCACCATCTCTCTCTCACACACACATGTGCGTGTGCGCACATACACACACAATATGCACACCCCACCACCCCACTGGACTAAACAATTTTCACTCTTTTTGATCATATTTAGCTCTTATTTTAGGTCAACTTCTGACTTAAATATCTCATTCATTCAAAAATGGAATTGAACATCTGAATATATCACGTTCATCATTAATGGAAGGAGAACACATTTCAATCATCTCATGTGCATTCCGAGCGGTGAGTCTCGCCTAAAATTCTGCTGAAATTTTTCTATAAACTCACTTGCTTAACTCCAAGTTTCCAACCAGAACAACTAGACCTCCTTCACCCAATCAGCTAGGTGGTCCTCAGAAGATTTCTAGACAACCCTTCTTGCCAAGGCGGAGATATGTAGAAGATAAGGGACCAACCTCACGAGGTACCCTTTGACAGCGCCAAACCTGTCGAAGTGCACCACAAATGATAGGAGGACGCATCATGAAGATATAGTGCATCCACACATCCTTATCAAACAAGTTTATTGCTTTTGAAACCAGTGGCTGACTTGAATGATCCATCGAACGATATGAGGACAAAATGTCCTAAAATGACCAAGAAAACGAAAATTTATCAATAATAAAAGGGATGTGCAATTACAATAAGTTAATGGACATACTGGAAAGACACATCGCCATGAGTGAGGTTCTTGAAAATCTCTGTCGCATATCATGCATACACCTGAGGGGCCTATGTACCAAACTTTGCACAAGTCCACAATGTTCCGCTCGAAAAGCATCCTTCACGAGACAAATCTCTCAAAGGATGAGAGAGGCGAAAGTGCTCGTAGGTCCAAAGCTGTTTAATAGAAGAATGAAAGCCATTACAAACTTCAAAATTAAAAAGAAATTAGGAAACCAAAAGATATCTACATGCAGAATATCTAAAGGAAAGGAAGGAATCCTCCCATGGAGCAAGGACAATCTTCAACCTGCTCAATTTGGAGTAACAAACATGTGATGGCTGCAATGCACTATGACCAAAACCCAACAACACATCTAACGTTTAATATAAATAATATCGAGAGAAAAACTCACCTACAATTCACGAGTGTTCTTTGTTGCAATGTGGAAGTGAGAAAATGGTTGCTAACTGCTAAGGCTTTGTAACTAGCCTCGCCAGTGTCGGGTAAGGCTCATCGGTATCGATTAATGCCAAGAGGCTTTAGTGCCAAAGATTGTGGTCTCTCAGAGGAAGAAAGGGGCTTGTCATCAAAGAGGTGGACTTTTTGTTGAGATTTCATTGCAATCTTTTGCCACTAAAGACGACACAAACACTCAAGTCAAGTGATAAGGAAAAAAAAATTAAAATATTGCAGTAGCTATCCTACTACAGAAAAGAGAGTATATAGCATACGCTATTTTAAAATAGTGGACGACTACATTGTGTCTCTTTTTTTTTTTTTTTCCTCCTTTTTTTTGCATTGATACTTATGCAAATTTTCTATCATACGTGCATGAAAATTTTATCTGATAATGCAAATAAAAAAGGGAAAGAAAAAAAAAAGCAAAACGCCCTTCCTACTCATTTTCATAATTTGATAGGGGAGAAAGTTCATTTGAATCTACTCTCCCCTTGGCTTAGACCGTTGCCATAACATGAAAGACTGTTCTCAGCCTCGGAATATGATGTTGCATACCTTGAACTTGTGACCGCTCCCACCACTAAAAGGAGGTTTTGACAACTCCGCAGATTTTTCTTCTGATTCTAGTGTTTGATGGTAGACATATCGAAATATTACAACACTTGAATATATGATGATGATAAGTTTTATGTGGCACCTCAGTTGATTATTCAATCACAACTAAACCAAGAATTATATCAAACCTTATTTATTTTTGTTTAATATCGATAATATCCATCTATGTCTAGTAAAAGTTTAGACCATTCTAATGAGACTCCATGACAGTTGAAAGACCTGGCCACAGTAATTTAAGTTGAAGCCCCCAAGAGAAGAAGGGTAAGCTTTTCCCCTGTGAATGACATGATTTTTAGTGCTCTTATCTTTGCATAGCTAATTAGCTCTGAAGATTCTGCCCCATCAAGTAGCGAGAGGATGGAAAAGGATTGATGAGGGGTTTGATACGAGATATGGACTGAATAAACCATTATCGACTGCAAACACTCCGATATTTTTTGAGATATGAAGAGAGATTAAGGTGACGCATAAAACCTTGGACTTTGACTGGAACGAGAACTTCCTACAACTCGCTCCGAATCCTTCATCACCTGAGCTAGGACTAGGGTTGGCATGACTTGTACTACAATGCCAAAGGCCTTGCGGCCGACTGCGTGCTTTATGAGCACGGAACGTGCCTCAATACCTGTAGTAGCCACTGAATGAGGCCTCCCCCTGCGCGTATCGACTCCCTGAGCCGAGGCCGCTCAGAGTTAGGTTTGACAGCGTTATCACCTTAGGGCCACTGCTTTATTTGCACCATTATGCCAAAAGACTCTTCCTTTGTGAACTATGCATGCATTATTGGGCTTTGCTAGTGGAGGTTGTGATTGCACAAGTTATTGCATCTTCTCCTGTGGGGTTGGAATTATGTGGTATGCACTGCTCAATGCTCAACTTCTGGAGTGCTCATGCAAGGTCCATATCATCATCATGGAGTTTTTTTTCTCTCTTTTCTTTATTTTGAAGGTGACAGAATTATTCACTGGATATGGACGCAACAAATAAATTGCTTCCATTAAAGACTTGAATCCTTGTTTTTAACCAGATCGCATCTACCACATGGGCTCATCGAAACTTGGTGATCTTTCTTCACAGATCGACAGCCCAGCCACCTGCTGGGTTTTTGGCCATATTGACTGCCACAAAGGAAACGGCTACAGGAACACGGCTTTTGAAGCTAAATTGTATGCAATGTAATCTTGTTGTCAAAAGCCAAAGACTTAAATACTTGTAATCCTTGAGTTCAGTGGGCAGAAGTGATGGAATCCACAATTGCTCGATGGATTGTATGGTTTGTTTGCAGATAGCATCAATTGCAGTGAATTCAATTAATATGCATTTTACGTGAAGCATTTCTCTACCTACCTCAAGATGCAATTAGGCATTGAAGTGTCATGTCAATGGAATCGTTTAGGCATTTGATTTTCATTTGCTCTGAGCACTTGAAGGTTGAAGTGCGCACAACGTTTCATTTGGAATGAATGCACACCACAAAGTTTAAAGAGACAACAGCAATGCAATAGATCTCTTGGTCCCCTTATATCACATATTCACAGACAAACAAGTGGAAGAAAATCTGTGGGGGATTGAAAGACAAAGCGTTGGGTCCAACAGGTCAATCAAAGAGGGAAAGAAGAAAATAATAATAATATATGAGCCATGCCATGCACGTTTACTATTTAAAAGATAATAATAATTAGTTCCCTGATTACACCCCAAAGCTGCAATTGATGCAAGCTGGGAAAACAGAGTCTTTGTCTCCCCCAGATTTTTTATGTACAACCAGCATAATAAAATGAAGGATGCTAGTGTGAAGAAATAAACAAATAAACGAGGAAATCGTTTAATTAAAAATGTAAGAACTTGTGTGAAATTAGGAATCTTTAGAAAAAGATATTGCAGAAACAATCTGATATTAGAAAAATATCATTTGAGGCCTAGTACTTTGTTCAGTACACGATTTAAGGTCAAAAACGGACGTGCGAATTGACAAGCGCATTAATCGTTTACAATTAATATAATGATGAATAGAGTGTCGAACTCATGATGATTGATGATCTATTGAATACCAACTAATTTATCTTAATTTTATTTGAATAATTGGATGAGATATGAATTTAAACTTTTGATTTTGGCCTTCAAATTTTTGCGGCTTCTTATTGAACCCTTAATTTCATATGGTCTTCTTCTTGTTCAGTATTGTTGCAATCTTCTCTAAAATACACATTTCAACTTCTTTTCTCTAATTTTTCTCTTGACTTAATTTCTACAAAATTATAAACAAAAATACTCATGCAGAATTAAATGTGGCATAAAAATGGGCATAAATGTGTATAAAAAATAGATATAAATTATAATTATCAGTGGAGGTGTTGAAATTTCCCGTGTTTATCCATGCAACATACTACTAGAAAACTCTGTATTTCCTCAGGAAAATTCTATGGGGAATATGTTAAGATTATTACGTAAATACGTCATGAAGGTTAATTAATATCGGATTTGGTAGTTTCCTTTTCTATATCTGTTTTGAGTTCGAGTTGGATTCAAGTTTCTTTTATTCTGATTGAAGGTATTTTGAGTCCGAGTTGGATTTACGTTTCCGTTATTCTGATTGAAGGAGTTTGTTTAGGACTAGGAGAGTTTTATGATTTATAAATAACCCCTTAGGAGTGGCCTTCAATATATTCCAAGAGAATCTTATGAATTTGTAATTCCTAACGGTGTAATTCATCTAGTTGAGAAATTCGTGAGAGAAACCTAACCACAAGGGTTTGTTGTTCTTAGCGGCCATCAAGAGCTTGTAACTTCTCAGCGTGAGGTGTAAGTAATTCTTATTGTACTTCCCAAAATTTTAATAAAGTTTCTCCCTTTCTCTTGTGTACGTGCGCACGATTTGCTTGATCGGTAGAATCACGTTATATTATGTGTTGGTTTTCTACCTACTTTAGAATATTTTCTTCTTCTCTTTTTCAAGTTGTCTTAGTAGATCATGTGGTTCGTATCTGCTACACCGCCCCAGTCGATCTGGTCATGGGGGCGTCCTTTCCTGAAATCACGACAATTGGTATCAGAGCATACAGATTATTTTCCAACAATTGGGATCAGAGCAAAATAACTTGAAGATGTCTGCGATCAAGTTTGATATTCAGAAGTTCAATAGCGTCATCAATTTCAGCGGTAGTAGATTGGATGAACGTCATCCTTACTCAGAGCGGGTTGAAAAAAGCATTACTCGGGAGAGGGAAAAGCCTCAAGACATGAAGACTTGAGAGGAGATGGATGAGAAAGCCTTAACAGCTATTCAGCTTTACTTGGATGACGAAGTTTAGATGAGTTTTCTATAGAGAAAATAACGTCCTCGCTGTGTGAGCGACTTTAGGATCACTATCTGAAAAAGTCGTTGGTAAATCGGTTGATTCTGAAGCAGTGTCTCTTTCTTTTTTCGCATGCATGAAGGTACACCTATCAAGTCTCACATTGCAGAATTTTTCTCTATTATCAATGATCTAGATAAGATAGAGGTTAAGATAGAAGATGATGATGAAGCACTTCTATTATTGTATTCTTTACCTTCTTTATATAAGAGCTTTAAGGAAGATATCATCTATGGAGGTAAGTCAACAATCAAGGTGAATGAGGTCAATGAGCATATACTCAATAAGTACAAAATTGACACTCAGTTGACGTGCGAGTCTCATCATGATGATTCCGGGCAAGTTCATTATTCAAGAGAGAAGTATAATAATGGAAGTTCCATGGGTGACTCAAAACACAAGAATTTTATATGCAACTATTGTCACAAAAGGGGCACATTAGATTTGAGTGTTAGCTTTGAAAGAAGAAACAACCAGATGTCACTGAACTAGTTGAAGGAGATGAAAAACAGTGCGACGTTCTATCTGTTACAGCAGATCAGTTGGTAACAAAGATAGATGGTCATAAATTCTGGATGTTCACAGCATAGCAGTTCCAATAGGAAGATGTTCTCTTCATACACTTCGGTCCAATAGAGAGAAGTCTTCGTGGGGAATTTCACTACAAGCAAGGTATTGACGAAGGAACAACCCAATTTTGATCTCATGATGGATGCATCACTACTCTTCAAGGCGTTCGTCATGTTCCCGAATCAAGGTACAATCTCATCTCTCTTGGAGCCCTACATAGAGAAAGGTTCTGTTTCTGTTCGAAAGGTGATCTTATGGAAGTTTCTAAGGAGACCGATGTAATGTTTCAAGCCGAACGTGTCGGCAATATATATATATATATATATATATATATATATATATATATATATATATATATATATATATATATATATATATATATATATATATATATATATATATATATGTTGCGGAATTCGGAGGTTACCGTTAGTGAATTGCAGTTATCCTCGGCGTCAAAGTAGTAGTTGTGGAACAACCAGAGACTACGATGGATTCGTGCTCGGATGTTCAATTGTACCCCGAAGGGAGATTAGGACTAGGCGCGTAATAAGGTAGTCTAGATCGTTACTCCTATGGCGGAGCAAATTCTCATAGATCTTGTGTAGTTCAAGGAGATCATTGGGTAATAAAGTTCAGGTTAGGTCTGAACTTATTCGACATAATCAAGATGTGAACCCCATGAGGGGGTTATTGAGAAGAGGGAGTGAGATGGAGATGAAGTCAATTTTGTTGAATTGTGCGTGAATGCGAGCACATGGAGCATGGTGGCTATTCTCGGACTTGGACGTATTCAAGTCAAGGGGAGATTGTTAGGATTATGACGTGAATATGTATGAAGGTTGATTAATGTCGGATTTGGCAGTTTCCTTTTTTGGATCTATTTTAAGTTCGAGTTGGATTCAAGTTTTTTTTATTCTGATTGAAGATGTTTGAGTCTGAGTTGGATTAAAGTTTCCATTTTTTCTAATTGAAGGAGTTTGTTTAGGACTAAGAGAGTTCTATGGTCTACAAATAACCCCTTAGGGGTGGCCTTCAATGTATTGCAAGAGAATCCTATAGATCTGTAATTTCTAATGGTGTAATTCATCTAGGTGAAAAATTCGTGAGAGAAGCTTAGCCATAAGGGTTCGCTATTCTTGGCGGCCATCAAGAGCTTGTAACTTCTTAGCGTGAGGTGTAAGTATTCTTATTGTATTCTCCCAAAATTTAATAAAGTTTCTTCTCCTTCTCCCGTAGACATACACATGATCTGTTTGATCGGTGGAACCACGTTATATTGTGTGTTGATTTTCTATCTACTATAGAATATCTTCTTCTTTTCTTCTTCAAGTTGTCTTAGTAGATCATATAGTTCGTATCCGCTGCACCATCCCAGTCGATCCGATCGTGAGGACATCCCTCCTGAAATCACAACAATTAATATCAGAATATACAGATTGTTTTCCAACAAAATGCAGACAATCTGTGAGGAAAGAAACATTCCCACAGAAATGGGTGGGTGAAAGGTCCCATTGGCAATGCTATTTTTTTGTTAGAATTTTCCGAGGGATTAAGTACGCGCGGAATGTTTTTTTTTTTTTGTTGTGGGGGGGGGGGGGGGGGGGGGGTGGGTGGGTGGGTGGGTGTGTGGTGTGGGGGGGGGGGGGGGGGGGGGGGGTGGTTGTTGGTTGTTCATTATTAAACACAAAGGTATCATTTAGCGAAGAGTTAAATGACGGGGTTAAGAGAGTTGATCCCCTCATTAACCTGCTAAACGCAAAAAATTGAAACATGGGTTAATGAACTTAATTCTTCCTTAACCTGCTAAACGTAAAAAGAACAAAAGTACTTAGATAATCTATTTTAAAGGGTTTAGAGAGTTTACCCCTCAAAATAGAGGGTTAACAAATTCACCTCTTTTGACGGATTAAAAAATATTCTCTCTGTGTTTATAATAACAATGTATCTATAACCCTCAACCTTTGCAAGAACTCAAATATACACAATATTATTTTAAATCTTTTGATAACTAGTTAACTAATTTAAGTCTTTCTTTTATTTTTTATTTTACGATAGATTGTCTAGTTTAGTCCATCATCTTAATCCTTCATCTTTAACTCTTTACCAAACAAATCCAAACATCCTTTGTTTGAAAATTTAATGATGAAAAAAAAAAAAAAGACATTTCTCACAACTTCAAATGATTGGGATTCCAATATTTTAACAAAGTCACTAAAACATGTGATTTGATTTTGGATGACTTTGAAAAAGAACAAGATAAACAAGAGAATCTAAATATTTTCAATTACAAAGATACTGTACATTACTATTTAGATAGGAATTTAATATTACATATAGTAGATTTTTTTTTTTTTTTTTAAGGGCGTGATTTCAAATGAATAGGAATTTCAAATTACAGTAGAATTTTTAAGGGCGTCATTTCTTTAGTTCCATAACTTTTAATTTAATGGTTATTAAGATTTCTTAAAAAAATTTAGAACTCCAAGGCTGCCAAAAAAAAAAAAGAATATTGGGATTCTCTACAAAAGGACAGCTAGAAAAATATTACCCCAGGCCTCGGGCTCTATTCCAACATTTAATAAAAAAAAAAAAAGAACACATTTCTCATAACTTCAAATATTTTAAAGTCTTGATACCTAACAAAATCACAGAAGACATGCGATTTGATTTTGAATTGACTGTTTGGTTTTAAGGTAGTCGGCGGAAGTGAGAAAGTGGGAAGTTTTATTTCTCACTTTCGTGGTTCACTCAAACATTAAAAAAAAAAAAAAATTTTGCCTTTTTCTTTTCTCTTTTACACGATCATTTTCTCACTTTCAGGATGTTATAATTAATTTTATGATATTTAATTTTGTGATAATGTGAATTTTATTTGTAATAAGTTGTAACTCAAAATATCTAATTTTGCGATCATGTAAATCATTTGTAATAAGTTGTAACTCAAAACAGTTAATTTTGTGGTGATGTAAATCTTGCTTGCATCCTAATTATAGTCTAATTTTTTTATAATTAATATTATTTTACGGTCAATTTCGTGGTCAATCTGTTCACTTCTACTTTCACTTTACTAACTAAACACCAAAAAATACAATATATTTTTTCACTTTTACTTTCCAACTATCAACCAGAAAAAATACTCACATATTCTTTATTTTCAAGAAAAAAAAAAATCTAATTCTCACCTCCCACTTTCACCCACTTCTTGAATCCAAACAGCCAAAAATAACAAGACAGAAACAGTGAACCCGATAGTTTTCTGCAGCAAAGACATGGGACAAAGATATTTGAATAGGAATTCCAAAAACATAGAATAGTTTTCCTTTAGGGCTTTATTTATTTATTTTTTCCTATTTTCATAACATTTATTTTAATTATTATCATTTTCTGTGGTACAGATTTAAAAACGTTGCTTGCCATAAGATAGTTTATATTTTATATTTCCCAGAGTTGCACGTGGCGCACGTGAGATGGGGACCTCCAAAAATATTGTGTTTGTTTCTGGGGTGCGCTCACACAGCTACATCATACACGTGGCCCCTGCAGAGGGAGATGTCAATTTAATTAAGATCTGTGCCGAGCCAACTGTTCAAATGTCGTCATGGATTACAATCACAAGCTAACTTTATAATCCGTACAAGAGACAGTTTTGCTATTAGAAAGGAAGCTCAGAGAAGAGGAGAGAGAGAGAGATGCCAGATTTTAGTTCATTCATTTTTTTTAAGAGAGAAAATTGTGTAAAAATAAGAGGGGATTCAATTAATTTTTCAATATCTCCTGTTTTGATTCCTCAAAAAGCGAGAGAAGATGAAAGGATTTAGGGCCCACGTGGTTAACATTGATTTGTTAGATTTCAACTAGTTTTCAACTCTCGGTTGGCTGAAATCTGGCACAGGAAAAGTGTTGTTGTCTCACACTTTTTTCCCTTTTTCTGTAAAACAAACAGCTTTTAAGGTCCAAATGAAAGAATAAGACATTGGCCCGCTGTTTTAGTGTCAAAATCAGTTGTTTTCTTTCCCTTTCAAGGCAAGCAAACAGGCTCTAACAGCATCTACGGTGAAAATATTATGCATTCACCAAACATGTCACAACTTCACGCATGCATGTGAATTTTTTATTTCTTTGGCACTCGATGAATCAATGAGTGACAACTTGCAGTGTATCTAAAGTTCTGAACGTCAATCTCTCCGCATTAATTGGGTTTAATGGTGGGATGATTATGTTATGCAAATTTCTCGCAACATGTTTTCTCTCTCTTTTTGGCATATACTTGATGTTGTTGTAAAACTGAGAAACATAATACTGAGAGAGATTTCTAGATAGTGATAGTAGAAAGAGAAACTCTTATTGATTTCAAAAGTACGTGAAAATGAATCAGGAAGGATCTATTTATAGTGAGTCACTATTTACATGCTGACACATCGCTTATATCACTTGTGTACAGTAACACCTTTATTCATGTATAGTACGATGGGCAACCATTATATTGTACTTTCATAACACTTCGCCCTAGATGCCCACCATTCATGATTTCTCATTAAAAATTTTACAGAAAAACTCAGTGGCATAAAATCATAGCGAAGGAAAAAGAGTACTCCATTCTTGCATACGTATTCCATGCTGCTTCGTTAAAAACTTTACTAGAAAATTTCAGCAGGACAAAATCATAGTAAGAGAAAAGAGTACAGCCATATGAGCTCTTTCTCAAGTTGGCATGAATAGTTCTTCATAAATCTCGTAGATGACACATCCCAATATCACGAACAAACTTTCTGAAAGTTGTAATGGGAAGTTTCTTTGTGAAGAGATCTGCCACATTATCACTTGATCGAATATATTGAATATTAATTTCTTTATCATTTCAAGCTCTTGGCTGAATGAGAAGAACTTTGGGGGTATGTTTTTGGTTCGGTTACTTTTGATATATCATTCCTTCATTTGAGTGACATATTCGGTATTGTCTTCAAATAAAACTGTTAGATCTCTATCGATTGGTAATCCATGAGTTGCTTGGATGTGTTGAGTTACAGACTTCAGCGATACACATTCTCAACTTGCTTCATATAGTGCTATGATTTCAGCATGATTGGAAGAAGTGACAATAAGTGTCTACTTTAGTGGACACCAAGAGAACATCATACCTCTACATGTGAACACATCATGTTTGAGATCTAACTTTTTGTGGATCTGACAGGTAGCGTGCATCTGTATAACTAATTATTTCTTGTTTTCATCATTTGGGATAAAATAAATCAAAATCAATTATTTCTCAAGATAACGAAATACATGCTTAATTTCATTCAAATGTCTCCGTGTAGGAAATGAGCTAAATCTTACTAATATGTTAGTAACAAATACTATATCTGGTCTGATACAATTAGTAAGATACATAAGAGCTGTAATTGCACTTAGGTATGTTACTTCAGGACTAAGAACTTCTTAATTATCTTCGCGAGGGTGAAATGGATTTTTTTTCACATTTAATGATCTAACAAGTACTTAAAGGATTTATCTTATCCGTACTGAAAATTTCAAGACTTATCAATATAATTTGATTGATGCAAAAGTATTGCACTTTGAAGGTGCTTAATCTGTAAATCAATATAATATTTGATTTTTCAAGGTCTTTCATTTCAAATTCCTCTTTTAAGTACATCATTACTTCTAGAATTACTTTATGAGTCCTAATGATGTTCAAATCATTAATATAGACAGTAATGATAATAAATCTGGATGTTGTTTTCTTAATAAAAATACATAGGCATATGAAATTGTTCACATATCTTTCCTTTAATAAATACCCTCTTAAGCAATTATACCGCATGCGATCTGATTATTTTAATCCATATAACGATCTTTATAATTTAATCAAATATATCTCTTTGGGTTTTTAAACTTGTTGCTTCAGGTATCTTAAATCCTTCAGGGATTTTGATATAAATATCACTATCAAGTGATTTGTATAAGTAAGCTGTAACAACATCCATAAGACACATTTCTAAATTTTCAGAAACTGTTAGGCTGATTAAATATCTAAATGTAATTGCATCCATTACTGGAGATACGTTTCTTCATAATCAATTTCAGGGCTTTGCGAAAAAACTTATGTAATCAGTCAAGTTTTGTATCTCACAACCTCATTTTTCTCAATGCTTTTTCACACAAATAAACTCATTTATATCCACTGATCTCACGATTTCAGGCGTGAAGATAATAGGTCCAAATACTTTACACTTATTGAGTGAATTCAATTAAACATGTATAACGTCTTTCCACTTAAACCAATCGTGTTTATTTTGACATTCAGTAACAGATCTTGGTTTAAGATCCTTACTTTCGTTAACAATGTCACATGCTATAGAATAAAAAATATTTCATCAATATTATCCATCTCATTTTGATTCCATAATCTTCGTGTATTGACATAATTAATATAAATCTCATGTTTTTTATACTTCAGGGTTTTCTATCTCTTGATTTGTCTTATTTTATATTTTTTCTGAAATACATTCCTTCATATTGAGGTCATCGTGCTTATTTCCTTCTTTTCTTTTTTGAAAATTTTTATCTTTGAAGCTGAATGGTTTACTACGCTTCAAGTTGTCTTAAACTCATTAGTGAATTTTTCAGATTGTTCTTTTGGGATTTCAACTGAGCAAGAGTATTTGCAGCTGATATGTATGATTTAGTCACTCTTTTGTATTTGTGAATACATCTAGTAATTGATTTAATATTTTTTATAAATGCATTATCTTTTGCGCTTCAAACTCACATTATTTTGTGTGAGGATCAAGACGCAAGAAAAAAAGGTTCACTCCATGTAATATCCTTTTCCAGTTGTTTCTTATCTCTCTTAATGCTGAGAAAATTATCTCATTGAAATGATAATCGGCTAAACGGGTCGTAAAGATATCACCGGTTTGAGACTCAAGATATCTTATAATAGAAAGATATTTATGCCTGACATATATTCCTAGTCTTCTTTGAGGATCCATCTTTTTATATTGTGATGGAGCAATTGTTATATATATCGCACAACTAAAAATTTTTAGATGAAAAATATTTGATTCTTGACCAAATGTCAATTGTAATGGAGAGTATTCATGATATGCACTTGGTCTAATACAAATTAATGTCATAGCATGTATAATTGCATAACCCCATATAGAAATAGAAAGCTTTCCTCATTATTAATAGCTTATTAATAAGCTAGAGTCGCTTAATTAGTGATTCATCCAAATTATTTTGTATATTACATGGGCTACAGGATGTTCAATAGTAATTCCAATTGACATAGAATAATCATTGAAAGTTTGAGACGTAAACTCACCAGCATTATCAAGTCTCATTTTCTTGATTGTATAATCAGGAAAATGCGCTCGTAATCTAATTATCTGAGTAAAAAATCTTGCAAATATCATATTGTGAGTAGATAATAGGCAAACATGTGACCATCTACTAGAGGTATTTATAAATATTATAAAGTATTAAAATGGTCCATACAGTGGGTGAACAGACCCACATATATCACCTTGAATATGGTCAAGAAATGTAGGTCATTCAGTTTTAATTTTACCTGGTGATGATCTCGTGATCAGTTTCTCAAGAGAACAAGCCCCACACTAACTTTTACCGGTTTGAAGAATCTTCTGACCCTTCATATATGTCCATGTGAATTTTCAATAATTCTTCACATCATTATCGAAGCTGGATGACCTAAACAATCATGACATAGAGTTAACATCTAAGGATCTTTTTTAATTACCATATGTGACTCAATCACATTTATGCATATGTAATGCAATCCCGAAAAAGTTTTGATAGTTTTTAAGTATGCACTCTTTTTCCTGATGTATCGTTAGTAAGATACACATATTTTATATTTTCTTCAGTTGCAAACTGAGTATCATATCCATAAAAATATATGTCATTAAAACTCAACAAATTTCTTTTGAAGTTTGGTGAAAATAAAATATCTTTATGAAAAACTTTATTCTATCTGACAATATAAAGTTGGCTTTACCAGTTCCTTCTATCAAGTCTACATGACCTGATATGATATTCATAATTGTCTTTTTTATCTTTAAATCAGAAAAGTACCTTTTCTCTTTGAGAATAGTGTGCGTATACCACTATTCAGTATAAAAATATCCCCAATTTTGATCTTAACTCTATCATTAGTATAATACATATCAAGCTTCATGTAAAGATAAATAATTTGATGAGAATAAAATATATTATTTATAGATAAAATATTATATTCAGAGATAATTCATAATACTACAAATATAAATAACAAAGCGTAGTGATACATTCATCTATCTAGTTGTCATCAATATTCATAAGATCACGATGTGTTGAAAGGTCAGCAAAATCATCAGTAAAATCTGAAGCATCAAGATGAGTTAAATCATCCATAAAATCATGATGTTCAGTAAAATTCACTTTTTTTCCTTTCTTCTTTAAAAGATGCCTTATAAAGCTTACAATGGTATTCTGGTGCTTGATAAACTTGAAAATAGTATTCTTTGAAACCATATTTATAACAAAATATCTTCAGGATTTCGAAGAGAATTTTCACTTTGATTTTTTCCTTCATCATGTGTTTTCACATGATGCTTCTTTTGGAAGGCATTGTTTTGTGAAAGGCTGTAATGATCACTTCGACCACGTTCACGGCCATGACCATGATTATATTCTCATTCATAATTTAAAAAAATACAACATTTTCTTCTAAAAATTTCGTTGAACCAGTAGGACGAGACGAATGGTTTTTATCAAAAATTTATTATTCTTCTCTACCGCAAGAAGAGATGAAATTAGTTTAGAATACTTCTTGAAATAATGCAACCGATATTGTTGTTGTAGGGTTATATGAGATGCATAAAATGTGGAGTAAGTTTTCTCCAATATTTCATCATTTGTGATATTCACCCCACAAAATTTTAGTTGCGAGACTATTCTGAATATTGCAAAGTTGTAATCACTGACTTTTTTGACGTCCTGAAAATGAAAAGCGTTCCATTCATTACGACTGACAGGAAGTATAACTTATTTTTAATGATCATATATTTCTTTGAGATTCTTTCACAAAACACTTAGATCTTTTACTGTGAGGTATTCACATTTCAAGCACTCATCAAGATATCTATGTATAAAAATTGTCGCTTTTATTTTATCTTGTGATGATGTAGTATTTTCCTCTTTAATTGTGTCAGTAAGACCCATTGATTCAAGATGTACCTCTATATCAATGATCTAATACATATAATTCTTTTTCGTGATATCTAACTTTAATCGTATTTCTTAACACCTACTCACAAACTCAAGATGGATGTAACATCCTAACATAACTTGATTGTCAATTAGGCTAATCGAATTACGCTACTCGAAGGTCTTCAAATTAAAAAATGATCATAGTCTTGACAGAATGATAATAGTGATCATAGTGTTGAAGGGAGTTTTCTGTGCCAAATGATCATATTGTTGATAGAATCAAGATTTCAAAATTGTTATAAAATAGATTTTTTTTATTTATAAATAATTAATAGGTATTAGATGATTAATAGGTATGATCATATCCATCGACAAGGATTTATATTATATTAGAATTTACGACAGTAGTATACCTTCAAAATCTTAAGCTGAGAACAAAAATGTGCCCAATTATGTTATATATACATGTATATTTAAGAAATTAAAGACAAATAATCCAGAAATTCCTTAGGAGCATAGAATCCGAAAAAGTGTTATCAAGTATACACATATCCCATGTTATACAATCCTTTTCTTTTGATAGTATTTATTTTTTACGTGTAAAGAATCACCCTTCCACAATAGTTAGCTTTTTGAGCTATAATCCTCTCGAAATACAGGACAAAGAGCTAAATTCACTTTAACTTGACCAAATTGTGATGGCAAACTTCAAAAAGAAATGTTCCTAGGAAAAAAATTGGTGATCATCATATGATCACGCCAATTAAAAGCTAAAATTTTCAAAACTATCATGAACTATTAAGGTTTTGCTCAAAACTATCCTCAACTTTCTTTGTTCTCGAAATTTCCACAAAGTTTTCCTAAAAAAAAAAGCTACCCACAAAGTTTGTTGTGTATTTCCTCAAAACTATCTTCCGTAACTTCTCCGTGTAAAATCATGTCATGTCCATGACATGTGACATTTTAATGACAGAAATATCCTTGCCTGAGTAATTAACTATAAATATATATTGATTGAAAATATTTTAAAATTACCAAAAAATATTTAAAATACTAAATATTCATTTTAGAAAAGAATAAGAAGTTTTTGCAAACAAACATGTGGTGGATAAAAATTGGCTTACCGTGGATCAACCAACCACAAGCAAAGTTTGATGCTCTCCGTGGATGTTATCTGTAAGAGTACATGAAGAAAAGACATCTTTCAAATTAGCACTGGTGTAAGACCTTTGAGCGTGAGAATCAGTAGGTGGAATGATAGGGGACCGGCAGAGGAAAAGCTGCGCGTGTGGTGGAAGGAATGGACCGTGCAGTGAAAAACTGCATGCGTGTGGGTGGTAAAGGACTAGCAGAGATAAACTACTAGTGTGTCTCTATGAGTGTATACATGTATGCTCTGAGAATTAGGAAAGCGGTGCATTTCTCCTTGGAGAAGAATGATCGTATATACTGAAAGGGATACCAGCATGGAGGCAAAATTGGCGGGCTATTGTAACTGCACGATTTGCATGTACTAAATTTGTTGTAACGTCTATGATTGCTAGTTCTGGGTGGTTGAAATTGCCGACCAAAGAGTCTGCCACTGTCCAAAACTGCCCGCGCTGAAAGACGCGTTATATGTTATCAACGTGAGGAGGATAGAGTTGTGTAATAGTAGGCAGAGATCTCAGTAGACTGATGTTTGAAGCATCTGACTTGGGGTTGGAGACTTATGGAACGGAAAACGCCTTAGGAATGTAAAGACCTTGGAGTGATAGAATGCGGCTCCGAACTGACGATGTCTTCTGGGCGGAGGCTAGCTCAGGGATGGAAGGGCCTTCAAGAGGAGGAATGTGACATCAGAAAAGTTGGATGTGGTGGGGGCGCACCAGAAAGAAGTTGGATGTGGCGAGGGGGCATCTGTTGTAGACTTCTCAGGAAAGTTCTTAGTAGCTAGGACATGTGTCATCATCTTGTGAGAGTCAAAATTTGACCACTATAGATGTCTCCCGCTTTCTCACTTGTCAGAGTCTGCGGAAGAGAAGTTGAGGAAATGAAGATACTCGAGGTGGATGTTTTAAAACTCATCATGATGCTTGCGGTGAATCTCTTCGGATCTCTACGGATCTTCTGGAATTAATTTTTGGTTGCACAGCTGGTTGACTGTTGTCACATCGAGCAGCTAGAAAGTTGTACCCTGCATCTCTTTGAATCCTGATGTCATTATGACTGGGACGGTAGAGTTTTATAGTTTGACGGAGATGGTTGATTTCTTCTTTTATGTTGATCGAAAATCTCGGGATTGTGGGCCAACCCTTCGGGGATTAAAAATTTGAACTGAAGTGGTTGGGCTTCTCGTCCGTATATAAATAGAGACAAATTTGTAGGAGGAAATCAACCTATTTCTTAATTCAAAAAATCCCTTACTTCAAAACCCTAATTTATTTCCATGTCGCATCGTCATGTTGCCTTCTTTTCTTTTCATCAAATGAAGGAAGGAGAAGGAGTCAATGGAAGATGAGGAAGTAATGACCAGGCTATCTCTTTTGGGGAGCTGAAAGGTGTGTCGCATTAATTGTCATGAAGGAACTGTTAGAGTGCATTAGCCACCGTGACAAGGTACCACCGTTAGGGGGGACATGTAGGATTTTTGCTTCAACTGGATTTAGCGATCTATTTTTCGATCGCTTGATTTAGGACGAGCAAGCTCTGACCTTGGGGGCGTCAGCCTCTTTCCTGATGGCGTGTACGAGGGAGGAGGAGAGGGAGCTCATCGGCTGGGTGCACCGTGAATTGCTTCTCACCCTAGGGTCCGGAGCTCTTCTTCAGAACTACTCGGAGGGGATATGTATCAGAGCCTAGGTTCACACCTGGTGTGGGTAACCACCTGGGTCAATACTCGGGCTCTTACCAACAGTACAATCAGGTTTAGATAAACTTCTCTGTATCTGAAGTTGGGGATTCCAGCAACGAGTACACGAATACCATGTCATTGACACTTCATTCCTTGACTCTTTTGGATTCCTTACTTACAGTTGTCAACCAGAATATCCGATTTCCTTCTCTTTTCATTGCATCTTATTGCTTCCAATCCGTTAGTGTTAGTTCACTACACTACTTCTCGATCCCGAGTTCCTTCTAGATATCAGAGTGCGCAGCGGCAGTGTCGTGGACCCGGAACATTTAGGTTTGGGGTTGGAAATATTGTTCTCACACCTGATTGAAAATTTCGAGGACGAAATTTTTTTGTAAGGTGGGGAGGAATGTAACCCCCCTGATCCCCAGTGTATATGTATATGTATACTTTGCATTGCTTATATTCTGTTTTGCATTTTCTATATGCTGACTAGGCACAACACAGTAGGATGGTTATGTTGCATACTTCATCTACATGTTCATTTCCATCACGTCACCACTAACATGTTCATTTCCATCACGTCACCACTAGACAACATTAGTTATTATATAAACTGGATACGACTCATGACCCGATGATAACCGGCTAGGTAGTGATGGTATTAAAAGATGACATATTTCTATATTTCTACTGCTTCTTATATGCTTAGTATATGATATCACTATTACAACCTTATGTATTATATATTATTATCGTGCTTGTATTACTATTGTATATATTATTGCCTCCTTCATTTTACCACTCACTAGGTCGCTTTCTGACGACCCTGGGTTTGCGTGCCTAGGTTGGAGATCCGAGTTACCGTAGTATCCGAGAGTGCCTTGGAGTCACATAGGAGATTCCTCATAGAGACTATTCGTAGGTATCTTGGTGATTTATTTCTGTTATCATATTTCTCCCAGTTTTCCTATCTGTTATGATCACTAATCTCTCTCTGCAGGTATTCTTGTACTTATTTCATGCTGGAACACATGTATATATGGTAGTTATTTACTGTACTGAGGCTTAGCGTACGTACGTGAGGGTTTTCCGCCCTGCATATGTACGTCGCCATAACGTCTTCGTACCTGCGGGATCGGGGCGTTACAATATGATTCTATCACCTTCTGTTATCTTGCAAGCCTCAGTCTGCAGAGAGTTACTGCTTTGCTCTCGCAGGCTTCCTCGTAGTCCTCATTTTGCTGCCTTTGATAGACTTGGAGGCGAGGGCATTGGGTTGCCTGTTCAGGAGCCATGGCATGGACGAAGATGGATAACCACTCCCGGGAGGCATTTTTCGATGAGCAAATCTTTGTTGCTTCACCTATGTGAGCTTGTTAATGGTGATGGATGGAGGGATCAGATCTGAATCATCTGAATTTTTTTTCAAAAATATAAACACAGATATGTAAACAGAATTTGTATTACTCTTGTCAGATGTAATCAATATATTTATGAAATGCATTCAGAATGGAATGATCTTTGGGATAGAAATATATATTCTTGGAATTGAAATGATTGTCTGGATCTTACCTGGTTTTTTTTTATCATTTGCCTTTTTTGCATTTGATATGATCAAGTCTCTTCGAAGTGTTAATCTCTATCTCTGGTATAGTTGATTGGATATAGAGTGGATTGGTGAGTTTGCACTATTATTTTCGGTGAGAGAGATCCCATCAGCAGTACCTGCAAACTTTTCGCGTCCTAGTGGGAAAATTTCAGCAGCGGAGTTCAATTCACGGTTGCTTCCGAGTGAAAAAAATCACATCAACAAAGCAGTGATCTTGGACTTTGAGAAAAAATCTCTGCAACAAAGTAGGGATTCCGAGTGGGGGTAGGACCCATATCGGAAGGTTTCGACTGTCCATAGGCTAATCAAGAGGGAACCTGTAGCAGGTGCTCGTATTGCTGGCTCTGAGTGGGGTAAATCTCATTAGCGGGACGTGCAAGCCTTGGGATCTTGACAGGGGACATTCCCATCAGTGTGAAAAGGAGAATGCGAACACAAGCATGCAATAAAACATATTAATTAATTGTTAGATATAGCACAATAAATATAATGAAAGTCAATATAAGTCTAACAAAGTGGATTAACAAAATTATGTATACTTAGTTTTTAATCACACGAAACTAGTACATCGAGGGAATAATCTAAACAAGAAAACTCTCATGTATATACCATACGTCTTGTGCGGTTATAGGCTAAATATACATAATTCATGTTAATCTGAGATAAACAATACACGCAGGCATATGCAAAGATTACATTATTGGAATAAAAGAGGTTTATGTTCGGATAATACCTGAATGATCAGATATTTTCGAATTGTTTAATCTATATCTCTGGTAAGGTCCGTTGGTATAGAGTGTTTTGGCAAGCCTGCAGTGTTGTCTCTGAGTGAGGGTAATCCCATTAACGGTACCTGCAAACTTGGCAGGGTTCTCAAGTGGGGGTGTGACTCATAACATATTGGATGCGTCGACTCCGAGTGGGGGTGGAATCCATCAGTGGAGTGGTGATCAGACCTCCAAGTAGGGAAAGTCTCAGTAGCGGAGTTGGATCACGGTTACTTTCGAGTGGGAAAAATCCCATCAATGGAGCTGTGAAGTTGGTAGGCCTTGAAATGGGGTGTGACCCATCAGGTTCGATGCGTCGACTCCAAGTGGGGGCAAAAACCATCAATATAGTAGTGATTCGGGTCTCTGAGTGGGGGAAATCCCAGCAGCGGAATTGGCACTGGCAGAGGAAAACTGCCAGGGTCATCTGCATGTAGGTCAGATGAGGGGATATGTAGGCTAATTCTTGTGTTTTCGAGTAGGGATGTGACCCATCAATAAAACATCAAATATGAACTCTGAGAGGGGGAAATCCTACTAGCAGAGTAGGAACTCCGAGCAGAGTAGAACCCACATCGGAAGGTTTTGAGTGCCTATAGGCTAATCAAGAGGGAGCCTGAAGGCTGGAGCCTGCTTTGCCGTCTCCGAGTTGGGGAAAATCCCATCAGCGAGACGTGCAAGCTTTGGCTTCCGAGTAAGAAAAATTCCAACAGTGGAAGGACTGACTCTGAGTGGGGGAACCCCTTCAGTGGAGCTGGGTTCGCAATCATCTCAGAGTGGAAGAAATCCCATCAGCAGAGTGGAAAACTTAGTAGGATAGGAGGCGCTAAGGATGAAGGTACTGTCTTGTCTATGTAGGTGGGATCAGATAACTCAATCATTGAGTGACTGAGTGTTGTGGTTGCGTAGGAGGTGGAGCTCTCAGCTATCCAGATTCGATAACTACTTCGGGAGTGAGAATGTATTCTTTGAGGAAGCCCTGACGGATGAGCTCTTCTAAATACTTTCAGAGGCTTCAGCAGTGGATGATCTTGTACCCCTTACCATTATTGTAAGAGTAGTACTCTTCTGCTCCAGAGAGTATGGCAACTTACTGAATTAGTTTCAGACGTCTGACCCATAATTGGTCCTTGATTGTGTTTAAGACCTCGTTGATGGGGAGCCTCAGCGGAGTAAAGTGCTCTGTCGGGCTTGGAGTGGACTTGGCGAGAGATTCGGGAGAGCTTGTTTCTTGAAGGCGGTTACCCCCGATTCTTATTGTTGTCAGAGTCTCGTGATACGAGTTCATCTTCTTTCTATAATTGTTGCGTTTGAGAGAATGGTTGACAGAACTCTCTATGGATTTCTCCAATTGAATGTAATACTAGGCCCGAGATAGGACTTTACTCGTTCGTGTGACGTGCTTCAGCAAGTGCTTGTACAGGGGGTGAGAGATCTGCAATCCACTGATGAATATGAGTGTAGCAGTTAGGAATATTGGAAACCTGGCTCTGGAAGTAGTTGATTTAGGACTTGAGACTATCACCCTGCCTCCTCTTGACAGAGAGGAAGTGGTGGTTGTTCTTCTTGGCTTCTCAGTGAGAGGCATATTGGGTGAAAAATGCCAGTCACTTCCTCAAAGTTGCGGAGAGAGTGCGACGGCAGGGAGTAGAATTAATACGAAGCCATATTTTTTAGGCTGGACAGAAATGTTACACATATGAGTGGATTGTTGCAGGAGTAGATCACCATCTTGTCCTGAAAATGTCTGATGTGTTGAACTGGATCGCTCTCTCCGGAGAAATAGTTGAAGGTTGGGGCTTGGGAACTCAAACTCTAGGATCTCTTTAGAGAGAAGGAAATCAGAGACATTGACAGCTGGGAGTGTTAATCGGCTGTGGAGCTACAGCTTAGCCTCCTCGATCCGTCTTTGGATCAACTAGTTGAGGACTCAGATGTCGAAAGATTCTTCGTTTTCAGGCTCATTTTTCCATTGCATCTGTGTTTTGGTGTTCGTTAAGCTACCTCAATGCCTTCTGTTCATGGATGGCATTCTCGCAGTCGAGAAGGTCTAACTGGTCTTGGTCCTCCTTCATCTGCTCCTTCATGTCGATGAGCATATGAAGGATCTGGCCTTCATATAGTGGCATTGGTTGGACGTTGGTACTGCCCTTTGAGGTAAGGAGGAATCAGTGTTTCGGCGGTGTGTTGTCATTCACAGCATGTAGAGGGACCGTGCCCCCGACAATGCGTTTTAACATGGTGCCATTGAGGTGACGATTTGCTTTCTCGGAGCCATAGGCACTAGGCACTAGGTAAGAGGCTTTTTTATGAAGGTTTTGAGTTGAAAAGGAGGGATACCTCGAGTATAAACTCAAGATCTCAACAAAAGCACCAATTTGTGGTATAAAAAAACTGGTTTACTATGGATAGACCTGCCACAAGCGAAGTCTGGCTCTCCCCGTGGATGTTACCTGTCAGAGCACACAGAAGAAGGTGCACCTTTCAAGTTAAGAGTACCGATGTGGTATCGGCCTAAAACTCTCGAGCATGAGTATCAGTAGGTGAAATCGCAGGGAGGATCGGGAAAGGAAAGTTGTCGGTATGGTTGATGAATATTGGACCGTGCAAAGAAAAACTGCAGGTGTATTAGTGGTAGAGGACTAGCAGAGAAAAACTGCTAGTATGTCTCTATGAGTGTATATGTGTATGCTCTGAGAATTAGGGAATTGATCTATTTCTCCTTGTAGAAGAAAGATCATATATACCTAATAGGGATGCCGGCGTGGAGGCAAAATCGGCGGGCTGCTTCAACTGGATGATCTACAAATGTCGGATTTGTTGTAACGACTATGATTACTGGCGCTGGTTAGTTGGGATTGCAGGTCGGGGAATCCACCACTATCCAAAACTGTCTGCGCTGAAAGGGCCATTACATGTCATGAACGCGGGGAGGATGGAGCTGCGGAGATCTCGATGGACTGATATTTGGAGCTTTTTTGACTTGGGATTGGAGACTTTGGAACGGGAAAGGCCTCGGGAAGTTAAAGACCTCAGAGTGGCGAAGTGCGGCTCCGAACTGAGGATGTCTTCAGTGCGGAGGGTAGCTCAGGATAGAAGGGTCTTCGAGACGGAGGAAGGTAAACTCGAGAAGGTTGAATGTGGCGGAGGCTTAAGGTTGGACTCTGGGAGTTGTGGACTTCTCAGGGAAAGTTCTTTATAACTAGGATACGTGTCATCATCCTAATGAGGGTCAAATTTTGACCGCTACAAAACCGTTGTAGTTATTTTAGTTGACTTGAAAAGTTTTCTGTAAAAGTCTTTTATTTTAAAAGGATAAATATTTTTTTAAAAAAAAGTACATTTAGAACTTTTTATTAACATTGTTAAGAAGTTCTTAGAAAAAGACAAAATTCATGGTAATTTTGGGGGAAAAAAGGGTTAAAGTTTTTTTGAGTAAAACCTAATAGTTCATGATAATGTCAAAGAATTTAACCCCAATTAACCCTTGACAGTATACTTAACCCTAGAGAAGAAAGAGCTAACATCAAAGGTCTCCAAATAACTTTCAACCCCGGGAAAAGAGATACAAAGATGAGCAACAAGAATCCCATTTTACTCAAAGGCAAGGCATAAAGAGTTAAGACAATTTGTACCCATGGAACACACTAAAAGTCTTTCTACTCAAAATATATTCAGCATTCAAAATTTTGTCACAAACCGAACCAATATCTTTAGCTCTTACAGGAGTAAACAGACGTATAAAAATATGTTCAAAATTAACTAGATAAATAAAATTGAGAGTTCAAGTCCCGAGCACAAGGATTCACAACCTACCATTCTATCAATTATAAATGTAACAAAACCTAATAAAAGTTACATATTCATTTATTTTTCTTTTGTTCTTAATTCTAAATGCAAGTTTGCTTCATGTTGGAAAGAAACAAAGATGTGGAGATTTTGAGATGGAACTAGTTCTGCTTGACATGAGGATTTATGAATTGCTGCTTTCTTTGGTTTTTCTCTTTTCGTTAGGATTATTATTATATTTTTTTTCAGCTGCTTGCTGATTTCATGTACTTAAAACTTTTTGGAGTATTGAGAGTGTTAAATAGTCTAAATAAGCAGTTTTAGTATTAAGGGTGGTATCTTTCTTTTTATAATAAAAAGTAGTCTAAATATGACTAGTTTTTAAAAAAAAATAATAAAAAATAAAAAAGTTCATTTGTTCATAAATCACATGTTAAAAGAGGCCAACGGATGGAGAATTGGGGAAGGTTGGTGGCACTCACTGCGCTCCTTCGTGCAACAACATACGTACATTAAACTATGGGGTTACCTAAAGTTCCAACGTTTTACAAGTTTTCATCTTTTCGCAATGATTGGAAAGCATGAATCACATTTTGATTCCCTAAGGGTTGAATTTTTGATATGAGGAAATTTTGTGAATTGAGCTTAACTCATTTTTCAGAAGTTTATTAGATTTTTGCCTTGGATATATTTCTTTCTTCTTCTTCTTTCCCCCTTCTTAGACCGTAGACATTCGAGCACAATTGATGAACTATAGAGGAGTACAAGTACATTTTTTGAGCACGGATTGAGGTGTGTAAGACTAGTATGGTACCTTTTGAATTAAGGGTGTGGATGCGAAATCCCTCACGGAATTGACATGAACTTAACTAGCAATATTCTCAAAAATATCGGATTCTTATTATCATCAAATTTCTTTATCTTGACAGAATATGATTTTCTTTAAGATAGGTAGATACTCTACATTCCCAGTCTCAAAATAGGAAACTCTCTAAAACAATATCATTTCGCAAAACAATCATATTTTTCTACCCTTGTCTTACATTACCACAACCATCAGTCCCACAACAACCGCCATTGCGATTGTCATTGCCACTACCAGTACCAGCCTACCGATAGCCAAGGTCACTGCCGACCACTGTCAACACTGACCACTGTCAACACCATCATCACCACGACTGTTACCGCCTTCACCACCACTGCCACCATCGCCGCCACCAATCTCCACCATACATGTCATTGTCGTCGTCATCACGATCATTGCCACCACCACCACTGTTGTCATTGTTCTCGCTTCTGACACCGCAGCCACCAGCGTCACTGCCGCTGATATCACTACCATTGATGTTGTGATTGCCTCCAATTTTGCCACCATCACACTACTAACTCTCCTGTCACCACCGCTATCATTCCCCTCGCCACAATTGCCATTTGTGCTATTGCCATCGTCACCACCGATGTCGCCACAACCACCATTGCCACCTCTGTCGCACCGACTCTACTATTTCCATCACTACCATTACCATTAGCTGATGTCGTGTCGTCTCTACCCACCATCGACACTACAATTATTGTTGATATCAAATCGTTGATGCCAATATTGCCACTGTGATCGACACTTGCTACCGTTGCTGCTGCCACCACCATCGATTTCACTGCCATCGTCACCATCAGTGTAACCACAATTGACACTAGTGTTGCCGCTACCATAGTTGTCGCCACCACTGTTTTCTTTGCCACCATCACAACTTCCAATGTTGTCACCATTGTTGCAGATGCTGCTACCACCAACATCGACGCTACCACCACCATAACTATTGCCATTGTCATCATTGCCATTATTCTTGTAGTAAAAATTTATTTTAATAAAAATACATTTAGAAATTTCATATTTCTAAAAATATTTTTAACATATTAAGTATAACAATAGTTTATTAGATGAAATATTCAAAATATGCTCCTCGATACTAATTTTTGTGCACAGTGGAAAACTTGTGACGATTTGATAATACTTATAAAAGAAAAACTAATTTGTAAAGCAAACTAGTAATATCTAGACAAAAGGGTAGTAACCAAATAACACAAGAATTTAACGTGCTTAACACAAACTTGCCTACATCCACAAGGAGGAACTTTATTAATAGACTTAATACAAAGAGATCTAACTTTCCTCTTGATTACACAAGAGTATAACTTCTATCCATGCACCTTCACTTTGCTCTTCTCTTTCTTGGTTTCCTTTTGATCTTCTCCTTTTGAGATATTAAATACGCTAGGTTGCAATCTTTATTTATAAGATTTTATAATACAACTCCTATTTTAATTCTGAGATGATCTTGACTACCGGATGCTTGAAGAACTTGATCAATCTAACAAGGAATTTGTCTTCTTGATCTAGAAGAATTGTATACCTTTCAATTCATAGAATAAAAATTGAGTTCTATTCAGAATCTACCAGAAAAGAGAAACTTGATCGTGCCAGAAAAAGAAACATAATCCGATTCTAACTTCTGACTGTCGACAACCTTCTCAGGTCTGTCGACAGGTGAGTCAGCTATCGACAACCAATATGGCTTGTCAAGAGACTGAGCTCTCTTCTCTTATCTATATCTTGTTGTCGATAGGTCATGTCGATAGCTCTATGTGTGCAGTCGACTGCCACACATTTGCTTGATTTGTTTTTTTCTTCAAGTTCTTCTTTCTTGTCCAATTCAACTGGATCTTCTTCACCATCATCTCACTTGAAATCAGGCAAATCTACAACAATCTCCACCATGACTTACTTTTCAAGCTTTTTATAAAACACCTTGAGATTTTAGAATTATATCTTGATCCTTTCCTTAATTGTAACCATATCTTGAAGCCTTTAACACTTGCACTCTCTCCCCAGGGCCTTTGGCTGATTACTGCCATGGCTTAGGTCATCTCAAGCCTTACTTGAATGCACCCTTTTTTCTTCCCGCAATACTTTGACTCGGTTCACGTCTCGTTGCAGTCTACCTTGAAGCTCCACTTCGTGATGAGCTTCCTTCCAAGGTTATCCTTGAAACTCCACCTTGAACTGAGGTTCCTTCCTTTAGCTTGTATATCCTCCACACTCTCTCTTTTAAGGATTATCCTTTCACCTTGGCTAACTGTTTGATGACGCCTTGTTGCACTTAGATCAGGTATCCTTCTTCATCAAGCATCCATATGGATATAAGATTGTACTGTGCCTCCGGGACATATCATACCACCTCCAGAGCACACGCCGTCCAATCTCTCTTTCTGTAATCTTGATTGTCCCAATGCAGCGTAAGCTAAGCCATCCACCATTTAGCCCCTTCTTCCTTTGCAATCAAGAAGTTAAACATCTCTCTATGGGAACATATATAAACTGTACTTGAGATAATGTGATTGTATGACTGTGGAGCAAAGTGAGAAGTATAAATGTCTTGTCCTCTACGTTGATCTTGATATCCATAGCTAAAAGCTCTCTGATGACCTTATTGAAGAAGTTTATATGCTCCAATACCGCTGTCTCTTCCTTCATGCTAGTCCATATAGTGTTTCTTGAGATAAACCTTGTTGGAGAGGCTTTTCGTCATATACAATATCTCTAATTTTGACCACAATCTCGTAGTCGTTTTTTTATCCATCACGTTGTACATAATCTTGTCTGCGAGACATAAGTGGATCGTGATTGTCGCCTTTAGATCTATCTTCTCTCAATTCTCATCTGACGTACTTGTAAATTTTGCTGACTTTTCCTTCAAGGTCTTGTGAAGGTCTTGTTGTACTAGCAATGCCTTCACCATCTTTTGCCATAAACTGAAGTTTTCTTTACCATTGAATTTCTCGACCTCGAACTTACTCGCAAGAATTTCTATCTTCGACATATCGCCTTTTTTTGACAACCTTTAGGCTCTGATACTAATTTATGTTACAACTGGCGCTCCTTGATACCAATTATTATGCATAGCGAAAAATCTGTGACAATTTAATAGTACTTGCAAAAAGAAACTAATTTATAAAGCAAACTAGCAATACTTGGACAAAAAAGAAATCACCAAATAAACGAGAATTTAACGTGGTTTGGCACAAACTTGCCTACGTCCACGGAGAGTGAACTTGAGAGAGTTTTATTAATAAACTTGATACAAAGAGATCTAACCTTCCTTTTGATCACACAAGAGTATAACTTCTCTCTATGCACCTTCATCTTGCTCCTCTCTTTTTTGGCTTCCTTTTGATCTCCTCCTTTTGAGATGTCCAAAACGCTAGGTTACAACTTTTATTTATAAAATTTTATAATACAACTTCTATTTTAATTCTGAGATGATCTTGACCATCAGATGCTTGAAGAACTTGATCAATCTAACTAGGAGTTGGTTTTCTTGATCTAAACTAATTCTATCAATCCTTAGAAATAAATATTTATAGAATAGAATTTGAGTTTTATTCAGAATCCACCAAAAAAGAGAAACTTGATCGTGTCAGAAAAGAAAACAGAATCTGATTCTGATTTCTGGCTGTCGACAGTCTTCTCAGGCCTGTCGACAGGTGAGTCAATTGTCGATCGACGATATGGCTTGTTGACAGACTTAACTCTCATTTCTTCTCTATATCTTGCTATTAATAGGTCCTATCGACAGCTCCTTGTGTGCAGTTGACAACCTTGTCGACTGTTACACATTTTCTTGATTTGCTTCTTTCTCAAAGTTTTTCTTTCTTCTCCAATTCAACTGGATCCTTTTTACCATCATCTCCTTCTTAAAAACAAGGCAATTTCACAATATAACATGCCCATGGAATTAATACTTGGGAAGCATATTCCTGAGAACTGAAATATTGTATGGTGCATGCCAAATGCAACCTATAATGATAGTTTTGTGTTAAAACAAATAATTTCATGTACTTTCTTGTTGTAGGTCTCCTGTAAGACCCTACAGACACATTGTCTTCTGATTATGAGAGATTTTTATGCCCTAAATTTGTCTTGCCGATATCAAATTCTTCATATCAAAGGACTTACTGAGCTCCTTCTTTAGCTTCTCGATCTTAGACATGTGAGTTATGGGTCTATTACACTCAACTTTCTATCTAACTCCATTATTTTTCTACTTGATTTTCAATGTAAGACTATATTTGCATATGAATATCCCAATATTTAACCCTAAAGTGTTGCACTAAGGACTAGGCAAGAATGTAGCATGCCATGAAACACACCACACGCACACAGACACGCACAAAGACACAAAAAAAAAAAAAAACTCTATTGTTGAGATATCAATAGATTTAATCGTGGAACTTAAATATCATGACATAATATTTAATAATGATTAGATCATAATATTTGAAAATAAACAAGATCGCGGAAGAAAAACTCACAGCTCAAGCAGATCTAACCGTTCTTGGGATATCACCTAGATCTTGTGCTTGAATTTGGATTGTCGATTCACATCATTCTCCTCCTATATTGCCATGGGATGATTCCATGGTGTGCTAACTATTTTGCCCATGTACAAAATTAGTATTAGAGTGGATGAGATCATGTAGGAGAAAATTGTTGTGGATGACAGTACAATTCAAGATCAAGATCAACCAGTCCAATCGGTCAGGTCAATTAAAATCAGGCGAGAGGTTTTTTAATCAATTGAATGGTCCTTAATTTAAGAACCATCTTTTAAATCCCTTCCTTAGACACCAATCGATCTGGTATTTAGTTAGTCTCATATTAGTAATAAATCAGTAAGATAAATAATTTAAAATAATTTATCTAACAATAATATTTATCAAAATAAATATTCCAGTATGAATACTTTATTAAATATAATTCCTACAATAAGAACGTTAGTTCAAATAGATAGAGAATATATTGGAAGTCAATAATTTCACAATCAATATTTATACAAAATAAATATTTATTAACATTAATTAATGCAAAACTGAATATTAGTATAAACGGACAAAGTAACAGAATAAGAACTAGATTTTAGAGTGAGGTACGCGTAAACGAATCTCTTTAAGACAATTATATCCTCAGTTACGGTGCATACAAGATGATGGATGCTGGTATCCCAAGATACAATACTCTTTCACGTGTTATGCATAGTACTTTGCAAAATCACGTACAGAGAGTGTATTTAGAGAATTATGGCCTCCATAGAGACTCCCAAAGAGACGGCCTCAGCTCTACACTCACATAGTGATCGTCCTATTAAGAGTAGTCTACTCTACCCTACTTATTTTGATAACAAGCTATAGACATCATTAAAAGTGTTAAGTTTATCCTAAATCCAATTGTAGAAAGCACTTTGGTGCACTATAGAAATAGGTTGTAGTCAATCTCGCAAAGTCAATCATAACTAGTTTTTCCTCTTGAAAGTTTGTGGAACTTCAGTCGCTAAATGAGATTTCATTAAGCTGACTCGGTGTGGTTAGACTTTTTTAGCTACATTCCCTTTGATGCGCAGCTTATACACTCTCCACTCAAATTTTTAGTGAATGGATCCGCTAAGTTATCCTTTGACAGCACAAAGTCAATAGAAATAACTCCATTTGAGATTAATTTCCTAACGATATTATGTTTATGACGGATGTGTCTAAACTTACCATTATATACAAAGTTTTGCGCCCTAAGTATTGTTGCTTGATTATCGCAGTGAATACATATGGTGGGCCATGGCTTAGGCCATCGTGATATATCCTCTAAAAATTGTCGAAGCCATTCTGCTTCTTCTCCAGCCTTATCCATAGCTATAAATCTAATTTCATTCTGGAACAGGTTATACAAGTTTGTTTGGAGGATTTTTAAGATAAGATCGCGCCTCCGAGAGTAAAAATGTATTCGCTAGTTGATTTAAATTCCTCAAAATCTGCAATCCATTTGTATCACTGTACCCTTCAAGTACAGATGGATACTTTTCATATCTTAAAGCAGACTCATTGGTATTCTTCAAGTAGCAAACTACTCATAGTAGGGCAGTCCAATAGTCGTCATTAGGATTATAGTGTACCTGCTCAATTTGCATACAACGTAATATATATCGGGTCTATTGCAATTCATTATATACATTAAACTTCTGATGATTTGAGAATACTCCAACTATCATTTTTAGTTTCTGTATTCTTACTAAGATAGATGTGTGAAAGAAAAAAGTTTGTATTTTTTTTGATCCATATTCCTTGAATTTTTCTATCATCTTGTCCACGTAATGTGACTGAGATAGACTGCTTTCATCTGGTGTTCTAATAATTTTAATTCCTAAAATTAATCAGCAATACCCAAATCCTTCATATCAAAGTGTTGGATAGCATCATTTTAGTGGACTTAATAAAATAGTAATTTCTAGTATCAACATGTCGTCTACATAAAGACATACAATAATATCTGCATTTTCAACTGTTTTAATGTAAACACACTTGTCACATTCCTTGACAGTGAATTCATTCTTGATCATGATACTATCGAGCGTCTCATGCCACTATTTAGGAGCATGTTTCAGCTTCTTTTTACATTTGTACTCCTGAGGTACATTTGTACTCCTGAGGTAGATGTAACCTACTTAAATATTTGAGGCTCGCTTTCAAGCGCATATGCTACAAAGTTTGGAACACCAAATTTAGAGATTCTCGATCTCTTATTTCTTCTTGATTTAATTTTCACATAAATTATCATTTCACTAAGTTCTTCGAGTCTGAAGGTTGTTTCATGCATTCCTTTTCCAGAAATCTTGTCTTCTTTCGTTTGGAATTCTCAGTTGTGAGTAATTATTTTCTTTGGAGTGGAATTCTGCCTTTATATAGGAATTTAGAGGAAGTTTTTCGGAGTAACACACTCGTTCGATCGGAATGGGCACAACTATTTTGAACAGACACATCTGTTTAGTTGGAACGGGTGCAACCGTTCCGAACAGATACATCCGTTTGCCGAACATACACATCCATTCAGCCGGAACGGGTTATCCGGAACAGACATATCCATTCGGTCGGAACAAGAGTAAGCGCCGAATGGATATGTCCGTTCGTTGAAAAGACACATCCATTCGCATACCACTTTCAATATTAGATTAAAAGAGTTTTCACTCTTTTGGTCTCATTTAGATCTTTGCTTTAAGCCAATTTCCTACTTGAATATCTTATCCATTCGGAAACGGAATTGAACATGTGAATAAATCACGTTCATCGCTAATTGGAAGAGAACACATTTTAATCATCTCCCACGCATTCCAAGCAACGGGTCCTGCCTAAATTTCCGCTCAAAATTTTCCAAAAACTCACTTGGTTTGTTCTAAATTTCCAACAAAAATATCTAAAAATCTCCTTTTCTATTTTAAGAAGATTGTTATGATCCCTTCTACGGTATCTAAGAAACGGCGTTCGTTCTAAAAAACTCTCTAATTTTTTTTTCTCGTCTTTTATATTTCCCTCTTCTCCAGTAGGATGTTTATAGTTTGATCCCAAAACCCGACTTTGATTAGAAATAACTGCGGACAAATCTCATCCAATTGAGCCTGTTCCCGTTCTAATCAATTTCAAACCCCCTCTCAAAAACCAAAAAATATATGAAAAATAAGAAAAGAGTTCATTAGAAAATAAATAATTCAAACAATTTACTAATTTAACTCTTTCTTTTTATGGATTAGAGACGGATATTTATACACAAAAGCCTCATTAATTGACCATTGGGTTGTTAGGGTTTTGTTAGTAGAACCTTGATGATTCTCTTTTGAGTTTTTTATAATCATTATTATTATTTTGTTTCGAAGAATAGGTCGTAGCCCAGTGTAAAGGTAGAATTTAGACCCCAAAATTTTTGAACGCTACAAACGCTAGGCTGCTCATTCATTTGCTTTTGACCTTGAATGGTAAGAGCCTGTTTGGTTTGCTGTAAGTAGGAGGAAAATGTGTAAGTGGGAAATGTGTAGGAAAATATGAGAAAAAGATAAAAAATTAGGATTTATACAAGTAAGTTTTCTGACATTAGACTGTAATTTGAAAGTGTAAGTGAAAAAATATATTGTGTTTTTCAGTGTTTGGTTAGTAATGTAAAAGTAAAAATGAAAAAATTGACCACAAATTAACCGTAAAATAATATTAAAATAAATATCAATTATGAATTTTTTTTTTTACTGTAATCAATACAAGTGAGATTTATATAAGTACAAAATTAACTGTTTTGAGTTACAACTTCTTACAAATGAGATTTACATGACCGCAAAATTAACTGTAGCATCCTGCAAGCGAGATAATAACAGTGTACGTAAACAGGAGATGTAAAATAGAAAAGAGAAAAAGAAAAAGGTTTTCCCAAATCCCTTTTACTGTGACAAACAAATATCGAAATGAATTTTCCCCCTCCACTTTTTCCCACCTCCGCCCCAAACCAAAACTCATTTCCGAACAAAAGTAAAAATTCTCTTGACATCTCACATGAAAACTATTTCCAAACACACTCATAACTATTTCGGAGTTGGATTCTCTCATCTACGGCTTTTTAGAGAACAATTGAGAGAGGACAACCTCTCACTAGTTTTGTGGATCTCTCTCATTTAACCTATTTATAGTCTCTCTTATTTGACATTTAGACCATCCACCAAAAAAATAAACAGATGACAGGATTAGGATCCAAACTTCTTTCCTTGGAAAATAACCCTTATCGATCAGAATTTTTGGATTTGAAATTTACCGAAACCCCTTGAGCAAAAATTCATTACTTTTTCAGTGCTTTCTAGTGAAAAGGAAGATTGGCATATTATTATCCGGTTCATTGATCTGTTCAATTTATTTTTATCCACGTCATAAAAATTTTACTTATAATGGATTAAGTATAAAGAAAAACTTGTATACTTTGTTACAAATAATATACAAAAAGAAGGAAAAGGGAGAATTCCTCGAAATAGGCATCTTGCCTTGGTGGTCAAACTGGAGAAAAATAGTTCCTGTCCACAGTCAAAGTATCCGTAACTCAAATTTCCCACTTTCCTTAATTTATCTTTTCTCTCTCGTGTCCGTTCATTTTAATTTGCGCAATTTTTTTTTAAAAAAGTCCGCAATTGAAATTTAATTCTAAGAAATTTTTTTACAATTTAATTATCAAAATTAATTTCTTATTGGTCACGAGGGTGACATGTAGGCGCTGAGTAGTTTCACTTTGTCTACATGGGTGGTTATTTTTTGATTTGAATTTGACAAACTCGTTACAATTTTACGTCTGAATACTGTGAATTCGAGCATAAAACTGTAGCATGTTCTAGATGAGAATAATTTTTTGTTTAATTATTTAAAATTAATATTAAGCTTGGTTAATAGAAGCATTGTAGTCCAATTGTTAGAATAATTGTCGCTTTTGGACGAATAATAACCACCTCGTTGTGGCCCAGCGTCACACAGGTAAGAGGTAAGATGTTTGATAATTAAATTTTAGAGAGAACTTTTCTTGAAATTAAATTTCAAAAGAATTTTGTAAAAATTGCACTTTTAATTTTTAACCCTAGCTTCTAAAAAAAAAACAGTCCCCACATTAAAAATTAAATCCACCTCCGGTGACCACACCCTCCATCCCCTTATAAATCAACCCCCCCCTTCTCACTTTCCCCTCAAGACAATCGCCCTGTACCCGCTTCCGCCTCTTCCTCTCCTCCATTCCTCTCCCCAAAATGGAGGTCCGCCGGAGATGCCCTCCCACCGCCGCCCCCGCCCCTCGCCACCCATCTCCGGCCGATCCCTCCGCCACCAAGGTGCCCCCCAAACCCACCATCCCCAATCCCACCAACTCCAAGATCCAGGCCTCCGACGCCCTCCCCCTCCCCATTCGCCACACCAATCTCCTCTTCTCTTTCCTCTTCATGGCCTCGCTCTTCTTCCTCATGCGGCGGTGGCGCGAGAAGATCCGCACCTCCACCCCGCTCCACGTCGTCAGCTTCCTCGAGATCCTCTCCATCGTTTCCCTCGTCGCCTCCCTCATCTACCTCCTCTCCTTCTTCGGCATCGCCTTCGTCCAATCCATCGTCTCCAACTCCGACGACGAGGAGGAGGAGCACCAGCAGAGCCACCAGAAGCACTACACACCTCCACCCCCTTGCCCCCTCCTCGTCGACGCTGCTGCCGCCACCGCCGATAAACCTGCCGAAAAGACCAACATTATGGCCTTCCCCGCCGAGGACGAGGAGATCATCGAATCTGTGGTGATGGGTAAAATCCCATCTTACATCTTGGAATCCAAGTTGGGAGATTGTCGACGCGCGGCTGGTGTTCGACGCGAGGCCTTAAAGAGGATCTCCAGCAGGAGCCTTGAGGGGCTGCCCCTTGATGGGTTCGATTACGACTCCATCCTGGGCCAGTGCTGCGAGATGCCGATTGGGTATGTTGCTTTGCCCGTCGGGATCGCGGGGCCGCTGGTCTTGGACGGGAAGTCGTACTATGTTCCCATGGCCACGACCGAGGGATGCTTGATCGCGAGCACCAACAGGGGGTGCAAGGCCATTGGGGAGTCTGGCGGGGCTATGAGCGTTGTGTTGAGGGATGGGATGACGAGGGCGCCAGCGGTGAGGTTCAGCACTGCGGCCAGGGCGGCCGAGCTCAAGTTCTTCTTGGAGGATCCGGTGAATTTCGATACCCTTGCCGTAGTTTTCAACAGGTATGGATTGTGAAAGCAAGCTTACATAGATTTTGCTTTGTTGGGCTTATGTTTTTTGGATTGTTTGTATGCGCTTTTTGGTCATTTACTTCATTAGTCAAAGTGGTTTTAATTCATATTAAAAACTGTAGACTAGCATTCTGTTTGGAGCGTAGCTGCAGACTTATGGTTCTTGTTTATATTCTATGGATGATGTTGATATTTATTTGTATCATTGCTGTTTGTATTAGCATTTGGTTAGTATTTGTGGATTTATGTGATATGTGATGATTAATTTGTGAGCTGAAATGCAAAATTTTCACTTGTTTTCTAGAAACATTGGGGTTTTACTTTCATCTCCTTTTCTTGATCGTGACTGGCTTTGACTGTTTGCTCGTTCTTCTTTTTGCATCTTTGGAGTTGCCTTTTCTTTTATTTATGTCATGATTGTCTTTTTCTAGTTCAAATTACTTGCCAGTAGGAAATCTGAGTTATGATTTTAGGTTTCTTCAACCTTTTACATAGCCTTTCTAGCTACTGTTCTAACATAAAAGCTGTAATAAGTTGTTTTGCTGCTATGACTGTGTGCATACCAGCTGCTGAATCCTTTGGTGTCATATAAATAAATGGCTATTCTATTGGGTTTACGAGTGCATTCTCATGTTTAAATTTCTCGACTTGTTAATGCGTTACAGGGTTAATGGTCTCTGTTTTATTGTTCCATGTCTTCAGGTCAAGCAGATTTGCCAGATTTCAAGGGATTCAATGTGCGCTTGCTGGGAGGAATCTCTACATGAGATTCACTTGCAGCACGGGAGATGCAATGGGCATGAACATGGTGTCGAAAGGCGTGCAGAACGTATTGGACTACCTTCAGAGTGATTTTCCAGACATGGACGTGATCAGCATCTCTGGTTAGATTTGTTACTTTTACCCACTTCCAGATTTATCATTTTTTGTCTTTTAAATCTTGGCAGAATGCTATTTTTTCCTAGTTAAGGTGACTTAATTTAAGAGAATAGATTTAACAAGGAGGCCACCTTTTTATACTTCATCTGCTGCTGCTGGTATCATGTCAATTGCATTGATCATATCCATAGGCTTAGGGCATGGGCTTTTAGGTATGGATTAAAGAAGTCGTCTCAACAAAGAAATCCTTTGTGGTACTAAATAGTTTTCTATCTAATTGCGATACTTCTTGGAGCAAAAAGAAAGCGATACCTCCACGGTCTACAGAACTGGCTTTTAATTTCTCTACTATTTTGCCACATGTCAATGGAAAATTGTTTGCATATTGCATGTGTCCTCAGAAGCAAACAACTAGAAAATCTACTTTTCTGGGAAAAATTAGTTTCCAAGTCTCTTCATGTAAAACCGAGATGGCCCCAATTACTGCACCTCATGAATTAAAATAATGTAATATGAATTATTTTCTCTTCTTTGCTATTAATGGCAGAAGGATTTCCATGGGTTGCATGATTGTCTGCAGCTGGTTGACTGTTAAAGAGAGTGTGGACTCCACGTTATTTTTTCAATTTAAGAAGTATCTTGTGTTGCATAGAAACCCTCCTGCAAATTAAATTTGGATTTAAGAGAATCAAAGCCTTTATAATCTAATACACATCCATGAAATCATGTTCACGTGCTGACATCTAATTTATTGCATGAGTTTTGCATGTCATCTTTTAATTAGACTGCGTATAAGGTTTCAAAATACGTCACTCTTACCACATTATCATGTGCATCCACGTATTTGTCAGCTCTTATAAATTGTTCAAGGTTCTTGAGGGACTGATTTGACAAATATTGATGTACATGGACTGTGACACTGTTCAGGCTTGCGGAGGGACTAGTTAAATGATTATGATGTACATGAATTGACATATTTCATTGTCCTCGTGCTCATGCTACTGAGCTGGGGAACATGTCCAATTATGATAGTGATTTGATACTTGAAAGCCAAGCACTCAAGATATCTAATTGTTACCATTTTATGTGGATCATTATTCAAGGTGCCTGCTATATATCAACCTTGTGAGACCATTTACTTTGTCTAAAATTGTACATATGAAACCAACCTGTCAACTGCTGAATGGAAAACTGTTCTAGGGGCTGTTTGGTTAGGGGTGGAAGTGAGGAAGTAGTAATAGTTCCTTTTGGAACTTGAGAATTGGTTTATAAGTTTTCCGGTATTTGGATGTTGTTGAGAAGTGTGGTTTGAAATATATTATGTTTTTTCTGGTATTTGGATGATAATGTGAAAGTAGAAGTGAAAAAGTTGACGACAAAATTGATTGCAAAATAATATTAATAAAAATTAATTAAGAAAAATAAAAATTGGACTATAATTAGAATGAAGTGAGATTTACATGATCACAAAATTAACTGTTTTGAGTTACAACTTATTACAAATGAGATTTACATGACCACAAAATTAACTTTAGCACCCTGAAAGTGAGGAAATGGTTGTATAAAAGGAAAAGAGGGGAAAAAAAAGGGTTTTCTCATTTTTCTTTTCTGGTGTTTGGATAAATAAGGAAGGGAGAAATGACACTTCCTCGTTTCCTTACTTCCGCCCACTTCCTTGAAACCAAACAGCCCCTTAATAGACGCAGAAATCTTCGTCTGTAATGGTCAAGTTATCATAGAGATTTTGCCAATATTGTTTGATTCCCAATTTTTCCTTTTGTGTGAAACAGGTAATTTCTGTACAGATAAGAAATCCGCTGCTGTGAATTGGATCGAAGGGAGGGGGAAGTCAGTGGTATGTGAGGCAATCATCAAGGAGGAAGTGGTGAAGAAGGTACTGAAAACCTCTGTGGCTGCTCTGGTGGAGCTCAACACAATCAAGAATCTTGCTGGGTCAGCTGTGGCTGGAGCTCTTGGGGGTTTCAATGCGCAAGCCGGCAACATTGTGTCTGCTGTCTTCATTGCCACTGGCCAAGATCCTGCCCAGAATGTGGAGAGTTCTCACTGCATTACAATGATGGAAGCTGTGAATGGTGGAAAGGGCCTTCACATTTCTGTGACCATGCCCTCCATTGAGGTATATTCTGACTCCCTTTTTTTCAACATGTCACTGTGCTTGTTTTCTAGTAATTACCTAATTGAGCACTTTGTCTCTGCCACTATTAGCACTTTGATATGCATACTTCTTGCAATTATTTTTCTTTCTAGACTCCTTATATATGTGTCAGACTATTATTCCTCCGTTTGCAAAGTTCATCGCTCTGCCAACTTACCCCTGCCGACTCCAGTTCTTTAAATCGTGGTCACTTGTTTCTGCTCCCCCAAGTTTATGCAGTCTGTCTCTCTTGAACCTTTCTTCACTTAGCTAGATTGACCATGTTCTTGATTTTGTCCCTCACTCACCTGCCACTTGAAACTGGGAAAAGTTAGCTGAGTTGATGAACAATTTTCAGTTAAA
This sequence comes from Agave tequilana, assembly GCA_038442645.1. Taxonomy (NCBI): domain Eukaryota; kingdom Viridiplantae; phylum Streptophyta; class Magnoliopsida; order Asparagales; family Asparagaceae; genus Agave; species Agave tequilana. The sequence goes on from JAVJIF010017368.1 coordinate 55,271, forward strand.
ACCGCTTTAATTCTTTGGCATCTTTGAAGAATACCTATATCTATACAAAGGTCGTCAACCCAGACTGGTTGATTTATATATTTATTTGGCAGAACACATCATCTTTGTACATGTAGTTGTATTTTGGTCTAACTCCACGTTCTTAACAATTAAGAGGCCATCCGCTTCGCCGTCATCAGTCATTAAAATTCTCATTTACATCCCGTGTTGCTTGTCTTGCTTTTGTGATGAAAATGAAATGTTCATCATCTTCATTCCTGGGTGTGGTAGCAGAATGACAAGGACCTCACTGATTGTTGTCATTGCTTGCTGTTGTGACTTTACAGGTAGGCACAGTTGGCGGTGGGACCCAGTTGGCCTCCCAGTCAGCATGCTTGGACCTCCTTGGGGTGAAGGGTGCAAGCCTGGAGTCCCCTGGGCCAATGCCAGGCTCTTGGCCACCATCATAGCTGGTGCTGTGCTTGCTGGGGAGCTCTCCCTCATGTCTGCCCTTGCTGCTGGCCACCTTGTCAGGAGCCACATGAAATACAACAGATCCTCCAAAGACATGTCCAAAGTCGCTGCTGCCTGAGGGATGATTCAGTGTACATAATGGAAATGTTCATGCATGAAGCTCCAGATGTCCTTCTCAAAAAGCCACCTACACAAATTGAAATAAGGCTGAGTGAGGGACACTTGTAGTAGTGAGCAGCTTCATGCTACCAACCTTTCAGAGGACTGAAAACTCAAGCAAACTGCAGTGTTGTTGTTCTACTTTTTTCCCTTTTTTTTTTTTTTTCCCTCTTTTTTCTCATGTGGTTTCTGTCCTCTCGTAGAAGTAAAGATAACTTTGGCAGCGTTTTGCTTGTTATATCTGTCAATAGCAAAGCTTTCTGGCCTTTTCGTGATTCTTGCTTTCAGCATGTGAATCGGTTGGCACGCGTGCATGTTACCTGTAACAACAGAGACGTGTGAATGGATTCTCATTGTATCGTTACTATAATTACCCTGTCACAACTTGGAACTTGCGTTGAAAAGGTTCTTCATTTCTTTGTTCATGCATCCGTATCCGTCTCTTTTCTGTTCATACATGTGAAATGCATATGTTTTACGGAGCTAGCTAATGGAGTTTGCTAAATTCATGTGATCTCTGTCTGTCTCTCTCTCTGTTCATACATTAAAAATACGCATGTTATATGTGGAGGGGAGCGGATTTTTTCACCCAAAAATAGATTCTGGTACCTCAAGATTAAAGCGGTCTATTTTTTTGTTGAAGGCACCCCAACAACATTCAGAAAATGACAAAAGAACCCCTTTCATCTTCCTCTCATCCTCCCTCCTCCCTCCCGGTGATCTCCTCTCTCCCAAATCTCCCCGACCTCCACATCCCCGCCCACCCCCGCAAAAAATTTGTTCGGTCAGATCTGGCCGAACAGATCTAGGGGGGCGGGGGGAGATCGTGGGGTGGAGGGCGGGTGGGGGAGCGGGGGTGGCCGGAGAGGGAGAGGAGGGAAGGAAGGAGGAGGAAAAAGAAAGCGACATTTTAGACTTTTTATCAAGGATGAAATTATCAAAAAAAATAATAATGGCAAACTTGTAATAACTTGTGGGTGCTTTTATCATTTTTTGAGTGGAAAAATCCGCTCTCAACATGTAGTTGGCTACAATTTTATGTGATTATGTAAACAAAATATTTTTTATGTTCTGTTAATTGCTATCAATATTCTTATGATTCTTTAATCCCTTTCATTCAGCAGATGAATCCATATATCTCCATGCAAGAAGTTGGCAGAGGTTTGCACAGTTTCAGAAACTAAATTGTCTTTTCAGCGTGCAGCATCACCAATCTGTTCTGGATCTTTGATTTATCACATATAAGGATCTTTTTAGTTTTTTAAAAGTGAGGAAAGAAAGTAAAGAGAAGAATATAAAATGAGGGGGGGGGGGGGGGGGGGGAACATATCTCCCCCTCTTCAGTGAATCCGTTGTCTTATGGTAAAAAGAAGAAGGTGGAGAAGAGGAAGCTGAAAAAGAGAGAGAAAGAGAGGGGGAATTAAAAAAAAATTTTCTAATCTGGAGCAGCGAGCTCCTGCTCTCTTCGCGGTCAATTTGGACGGAAGAGATTTAAAAAAACCCCAATCTTGATCCTCACGTTAATCTGAGTCAGTGTTAGCACGAATTTCTTCTTTTCTCATTCCCTCCTCTTCCTTGACAAGCTAAACACCAGAGGTAAGAAGAGAGCTCGATTTCACCTCTCTTCCCCTCTCTTTCAAGAAAACGAAAAGGCCCTGAAAGAAGAAAAATCAAAACTTACCTTTTGTTTGCGGATATTTTTATTGACCAGAAATCATGTGGTTGTTTAGAGAAAAATTTACAGGAAAAGAAATAGGGTAGTACCAAATATTAATTGCGGGTTAAAACAACAAATTTTTTTTGTATAATGAAAATATTGTTCAACTTTTTTTTTTTTTTTTTGAGAAAATAGGTTTTCCGAAAACGTATGAATATACGAATGATTTTCTAGTTTGTTTCAGACTAAACAAGCGAGGCTAAAAATTTCAGATTCAAATTTTACTTGCATCAAACTATCAGGTTAATTAATTAGCGCTTTTGACCAGAGACAAGCTGAGTCACGAAGAAAAGAAGTAAAACGTTAATGAACACACACAGATAAAAACAAGATTGGGCTACATGCATTTCTTGTAGAAAATAAAATAATTCTCAAAGATGTATGGCATCTCCGCCGAGATCTTAGCT